>CM021100.1:679332866-679406880 GCA_007115665.2 Sequoiadendron giganteum | reverse complement strand
AGAAGATGTATGCTTTTATTACCTTTGGCGTTCACTAGACATTTTAATTTGTTAGAAGACTTTTGGAGTGATAGGCAAGATGAGTATGACTTGAGAAAGAAGAATTATGAAAGATTATTGGTCTCACTCATGTTAGAACTTGGTATTAAAGAAAACATTCCTAACACCGTGGTGGAGGATGGAATGATATTGGATCCATCCTATGAAGCATTGAATATTGGCACCAAGAACCTAGATCCAATTGATTGGGATGCTGAAGAAACAATTGATATCAAGAAGATTGGAAGGACAGTGTTGGATAGAAGTGTGCAATGGTTAGTGCTAAGAACTCAAGCTTCTCAAGGACCAGTTCTTAAAAAGGGTAAAGGATACAAGAGAATTAAGAGAAAGACACCTCCCAAAGAGCCATTAGAATTCCTTCCTCCAGATATTGAAGAAATAGAACTTGAGGTGGTAGATGATGGAGAGGAAAAATAGGAAGGAGATGTTCTAGTAGGATTTGTTGTTTCAACACCTACTTTAGGTGAATCATCCGCCCAACCCCCACTTACAAGAAAGAAGAGTAAAGAGGTTCAAGAAGGAGCTCTTCATACCATGGCTGAAGCTGCTAAGGGAAAAGAAGTGGAGGAAGAATTTGTAGAAGTTGAGATAGATTCAGATGAAACTCTGTCAGAAAAGGATTTGCAAGAAAACATGCCTTTAGAGGGGACTATTGAGTAGATTCTAACACGAAGAGCAATGGAAAATGTTTGAAGAGGAAAAAAGGAAGTCTGATGCAAGGGCTGCAGCGGAGAGAATAAAATAAATGGAGGTAAAGGTACAAGCTGATGCTCTTCTTCACCAACAATAATTTCAGTCAAAACAAGTTGAAATTAAGGCAGTAGATGATGAAGCAGAGAAGCAAAGGAGGCAGCGAGAACATGAGCTTAAAGTTAAAATATAAAATGACAAGTTAGAGTTGATACAAAAGATCCATGATCTTGAGGAGGAGAAAGCAAGAAACCGGAGAGAAAAGGAAATTTTGTTTGCTAGGTTGAAACAAGCAGAAGAAGCTCGATAAAAAGAGGAAGAATCAGAAAAGATAAGGAAGCAAAAAAAGGCAGAAGAGCTGATTAGGAAACAATAGGAAGAAGAAGCAGAAGCTGAAAAACTTAAGACTTTGGAGGTAGAAAGATTAGAAAGGGAAAAGCTAGAGGCCTTAGAAAAAGAGAAATTAGAAAGGGAAGCTTTAGAAAAGGAAGAATTAGAAAGAGCAAGAATAGAGAAAGAAGAATTAGAAAAGGAAAGGTTGGAAAAAGAAAGAGTAGAGAGGAATTGGTTGGAAGAAGAGAGGTTGAGGAAAGAAGAAGAAGACAAGAAAATACAAGAACAGAAGGATAGAGAGGAGGATGAAAGACTTGTGAAAATGCATATACTACAAGAACAACAAGAGAAAGCAAGGGTTGAATCCCAATCTCAAGTAAGTATGCAGCCACCTTCTACAGTTATTGCTCCCTCTTCCTCTACGATGACTACTACTCCAAGTGCTCCTACATGGCTAAAATTAGACCTTCAGAAGAGAGAAGTAATACCTTCACAACCTCTCAATTGGGAGGATATGATGAAGGGAATTGAGCAGGAGAGGCCTAAAAAGAAGGCTAAAATTCTACATTCTACTCGACTCACAGATAAAGGATAAATTGTTGCTGAATGTGCCATGCCAATGATAGAAAAGGAGGTAGGGGATATGCAGTTAACTGATTATCAACTGAGTACGGTCAGTTTGGGAAGACCCATTAGAAATCAGCAAATGAATTTGATTGATGTGGTGGCTTCAACGACTAAGTCAAGAATGATCAAGGACAAACAAAAGAAGGACGAGCTTAAAGCTCAATTGGATCAGTTGCATTCATTCTTGAAGAGTGTCTCCTCTCCAAGGTCACAACAGGTAGCAGCCATTGAAACTCCTATTTTGCTAAGCAAAAAGGAGGTAGATGATTTGGTGCAGGTTAGAGGAAAGGCGGAGATGGTAGACAGGTGGATAGATAAATTGAACCAAGAGGTAGGAAAGGTTTTAGTGAAAGGATTTGAAGCCTACAAGGATATTGAAGGGTTGATTAAAGAGATGTATCGATCATTGAGGCATCAAAAAAGCAAGAAGAGGAATACAAAGAATACAGTCAGAAGTTAGAAAAGGTGAGTGAATTGCCTCTAACAACTATTCTAGAGCAATCCATACTTGAGGAAGAAAACAAGGATTTTGTGGAGAGAAATTCTCGTATACTTCGGTTTAGGACTGACTTTTTGTGTAAGCATAAGAATGAGATTCAAGAGACTGTAAATAATTTAACTGAGCAATTGGAAGAGTTAGAAGCAGCTATTGCCATTATTGTAGATATAAATGCATTTACAAAAGAGGGCATGCCTTTTAATCGAATAAAGGAAAAGTGGGATGAAAGATTCAAAGGACTTATGCAAAAGGGAGATGATGGCAGAGAATTGATGTTAGATCGACTAGTAGAGGTCAAAGAAGAGATAAAAGCTGCTGGGAGAGAGTTAATAAAGGTGAAAAGTATGAAGGAGTTTGCTACAGCTGAGTTGGATCAGATTAAATTTGAAGATGACTGGATTGATGGGCCAGAGATGGATACTCTATAGCAAGTCTTCACTAGCTACGATGAGTTCATAGCAGATTCAGCTTCACATGCGTGAATCCCTGCATGCATGATTTTTTATCTTCCTTGCATGTTGTGTGCATGCAACACTAATAGTCTTGGTCGCGCATGACTTTTTTTTTTTTCTTCTATCTTCTATTTTTAGTTAAGACTGAATGTTTAAATGTAAGAACTCAAGATCAAATTGATCTGAGTTTCCAAGAGAGTATAATTCCTAAAAAGGTGGAAAGCCTAAAATAGAAGTGAAGTTCAGACTTTTTGTATATCTATAAATACCAGATGGGTATCATATTGAAAAGGTCAGCTAATTGAGAATTGTATTGGCTTACCTAATGCTAGGAGATAGAATTTTGTAGTGATTTTATAGAGATATAGTGTACTTGATCTTTTATAGTTAATAGAATTACAGGTTTACTCGAAATATGGTGTTTGGAATTAAATTGTTTGTTTGATAAGGCTGATAAGTTATGATCTATCAGTATGCAGTGATTGTGCTCAATATAAGAGTTTCTTGAATGATGAAAGTAATTTGAAGGAATCAGATTTAAGGATCATCTTATTAGATTGTCATTGAGTTGAAGTTATTAAAAAGTTTGTTGATCTATAATCTTGATGATGAATGAATGTGTGTTGTTTTGAAAACCCCTTGAAATATTTGTAAAGAGTAATTGTGAAGTTAATTAAGCACCTAAAATGTATGCAGTGGTATAGATTATGCTATAGATTGTGTAATCTTATGGTTTTTATGATCTATTAGGAAACATTCGTTATCGAAGGTATATGTCCAGATACTAGATAAATTCGATTCATACTTATGGTTTTACCCCTTTGTCCTATTTTTTTCTTTTATTTGAAAACCCCATTGATCTACTAAAAGCAGTTGGTAAAAATGAGTCACTGCCTGAACCTTTTGTTACCAACACAAGCCCCTTGAATATTACAATTGTATGAACCAATTGAGTGACACCAGACAGTTAAGAACCAACTACCAGGACCTTGGGAGTTAGGCTACTATATGTTGCCTTTCTTTTTCAGGAGAAATAGAGTAGAAATATTATGTTTTAACATTGTTTGTGTCATCTTCACCGTCAACAGAAATTGGTGCTAGAAGGAGGGCTTGAAAGGACAAGCTGGCTCATGGAAGATCTTTTTCACCAGAGAGATATGAGAGGATTATCAGATCCTCTGCTAATCCTGAACCATTTGAAGAGCTTCAAACTCCCGTTAGACCTAGACCCCATGCTCATAGGGTAGAGATATCTACGTTACCACCACCGCTTACTCCACTTGGATTTCCACCAAATCCACCCACACCACCACCAAATAGGCCTTTATCACCACCAATTCGGCCTGCATCACCACCACCTACCCAACCATTCCCACCAATTCCTAGCCATAGTTCAAAATGTGCAGAATGACCAAGTTGTTCAACTTACAAGTGAAGTAGAGACTCTCAAAAAGACTCTCTCATATGTCAAATGACATGGCACAACTCAGGAAAAATCCTCTCAATAATCAAAACTAGAATTACAACAATCAGGGAGGTTATAATTATCAGGGAAATTACTCTAATCAGAACCAAAATCAGAACACTAATCAAAATTTTCAGGGTCAAAACTCCTCAAATCAAAATTATCAAAATCAAAATAGAGGATACAATCAAAGGTTCAACAACAACAACAACAATAGGCAGTGGAATATTGGGCCTAACAACAGGGGAGTTCCCCATAATTATCAAACAAGTGAGGAAAGGCCACATACTGCTAATGTTGTTGATTTGAATTTTATGACTAATTGGTGTAGGTTGCATGATACAGCAACACATTCTAAGGTTAATTGCCCAGAAATGGAGAAAATTGTGAAAATTGCACAGGCTGATTCCCATCCTCCAACAGGAAATTCCAATCAGGACAATGGGCCAGTCAGCACTGCCATGACTTATGAAAACATTGAAGAAAAGTATCAGTTTCCTATGCAGGGAGACAATGAGCCAAGGGAAGATGTTTATGCTGCTCAAGCTTTCTAATCCAAGGGTGGTCACTTTTTGAGGAACCAGAATAAAGGGAAATTCACTACATTTGCACCCCCTAACAACATGGTTCCACCAAATCAGAATACAGATAATAATCCACCCCCACCAAAGGGACCTTCTGATTCTCATAATAGAGGTAATCGGACTTCCTTTCCTAAGTACCAATTTAAGAATGATTCGGAGTTTGATTTTATTACAAAATTGCAAAGGCAGAAGACATCGCTGTCTTTCTTTGACATCATGAAGTGGTGCCTAGCTCAACGGGAGGTGGTATTAAAATCCTTGGAAGAGATAGATCGCTTAAAAGGGAAAGGTAAAGTGACTCCCACAAAGGAGATGAATGCAACTATGTATAAAGGTAAGACCAGTACCCCACCTTTCTTGTTACGTTTGAGAATATTTGGAAAGAATCTACACAATTGCTTATTAGATTTTGGAGCATCAGGGAATGTCATGCCTTTTTCAATTTGTAAAAAGCTAGGATTGAGTCTTATTCCAACCAATAAAAAGGTGATTCAACTGGATAAAACCGAAGTTAATGTTGTAGGTGAGTTGAAGAACTTACATGTGCAGGTTGGATCAGACCCAAGGATCCAGACCTATATAGATATTCAAGTTGCTGACATCCCAGAAACATATGGGATGCTTTTAAGTCGAGAGTTGATGAAGAGTATAAGTGGATATTTGTCCTTGTACTTCTCGCACATGTGGTTACCGTGGAAAGGGGTTGCAACCCAGATAAGAATTGAAAGTGAACCTAGACTCAAGCACATGATCACAGAATATGATGCTCCCAATGAGGTAGCATATTTTAAAACTGAGATAGGTGTTTACAGGCAAGAGGAAGTTCTTACTTTGTCTGTAATCAGTCCTGAGGATACTTCACCTTTAGAACATAGTGATCCTATGGTCTACATCAGCCAACAGGATTTAGTAAGAAATTTGAAACAAGATAGGCTCGTTTTAGGGGAAGAAACTGACTTGAGTAGTTTATTACTTCCTAACTGGTGCAGGGTTCACTATCACAACCATTCAGAATTGACATGTTAGTCATGCATAGATATTCTACATCATATAGATCAGCTTCAACAGGAGTGTCAAGAGAAACAAGCCCAGAATCCCACCAATGAGTTTTCTTTCCAAGTTAAGGATGCAACTATTCTTACACGGGCTAGTCTTTCTCCACACGAAGCTCTTCCATTAGAAGAACAGACTCAGGTTGTTTCTTCTAAAACTCAAGGGGAGTTTAAGGTATCTCAATTCTCATTTGAGACATATGCCCCAAATACTTTTCCCATACCTAATGCATTAATGAGAAATGAGTTGGATTGCAACTTGACCCAAGAGGGTGTTCAGGAAGTAGTTGTTGAACAAGCTGAAAATATAGTAAAATCCTTAGCTGAACTTTGTCTTGAGTTAAATATTGACAAACAACAAAAGTTTGAGCCACCACACCCTTTAGATGACTCATCCCCTGTTGCTCCCAAAAAGAAAGAGCTCCTAGCCAAGGACCAGTTATGGACTCTTAAATTTGATGGTTCTAAATCTAAAGCGGGGAGTGGAGCAAGGATTGAACTAACTAACTCGAAAGGGAAGACTTATTTTGCTTCTTATAGATTGCAGTTTGGTTGCACTAACAATGTGGTTGAATACGAGACACTTGCAAGAGGACTTATGTTTGCTCATAAGAAGAAGGTAATTGCTTTTATAGTGATGGGAGATTCTGAGGTGATTGTGAAACAGGTACGTAGCCAATACACATGCCATAACAAAAGATTGGCTGCATATAGGAACAGAGTTTGGAATTTAATAGAAGATTTTGATGCCTTTGGGATTACTCTCATCCCAAGGGAAGCAAATCAAATTGCAGATGCTCTTGTTGTTGCTGCTAGTACCTTAGAGCCCATGCAAGACTCTAACCTTAAGAGGTTTTTAGTGGAGTTGATTTCAGTCCCAGCAATTCCTGATAATGTCAAAAACTTTCAGGTATTTAATGATGATCAACATATATTGGCCTTTTTGGCAAATTCTAATGTTTTTGAAGGGCAGATAATTGATGATTCTGACAGATATTAGGGAGACTGGAATCTAGAAAGTGATAATCCATAAGGGATCTTGGATTTAAAGAGCAATAACATCCCCAAAGGGATGATAGCATTAGAAAGGATATTTGATTCAGATCCACAAGCTTATCAAAAAATGCCTACAAAAAGTGAGGGAGGTAAGTATGAATCAATTAATTTGACTCACTCAGGCCCAGAAAGAAACATTCTTATAGGGAAGACCTGTCCTTAGGAAATAAAGGATGAGATAATCAAGGTCTTGAAGCAGAATATTGAAGTAATAGCTTGGAGCTATGATGACTTGAAAACTTTTGATACATCTGTGATCACACATATAATCCCTCTCAAGCCAGAAGCTAAGCCGTTTTGCCAAAAGTAACGCCCATTCAATGCATTAATCGAGCCTCTGATCCAAAGAGAAGTACAAAATCTTTTGGCTACAAGAATAATTTTTCCAGTTAGACACTCTACCTGGGTGGCTAATCTAGTTCATGTGAGGAAGAAGAATGGTGAAATCAGGTTATGTGTGGATTTCAAAAATTTAAACAAGGCCTCTGAGAAGGATAACTATCCATTACCTTCCCTTGATGAAGTATTGCAAAAATTTAATGGATCTCAGATGATGTCTTTCTTGGATGGATATTCAGGATACAATCGAGTATTGGTAAGTCATGAGGATAGGATGAAGACTGCTTTCACTACAAAGTGGGGCACATTTTCCTACAGAAGGATGCCTTTTGGTCTAATCAATGCTGGTGCTACTTTTCAAAGAGCGATGGATGTAGCTTTTAAGGATCTGATAGGGAAATGTGTAATCATCTACGTTGATGATTTGACCATCTACTCTAAGAATAGAGAAGATCATGCTGCTGACTTGGAAAAGGTGTTAAAGAAGTGTATAAGTTGTGGTGTTTCTCTCAATCCAAAGAAATGTGTATTTGGAGTTTCAGAAGGGAAGCTCTTGGGTCACATTATTTATAAGGAAGGGATTTCAATAGATCCTGAATGAGTAGAGGCCATTTTGAAATTGACAAAGCTAGGTAGCAATAAGGAGATGATGTCTTTCTTTGGAAGGATCAACTTTATTAGGAAATTTATAACAGGGTTTGCAGAAATTGTCAAACCACTTAACGAAATGATGAAAAAGGATGCAAAGATTAAATGGAGTGAAGAGGAAAAATCTACTTTCATGCAGATTAAACAATCTATATCTGAGGCACCTATTTTAACCAGCCCAGATTATCTAAAACCCTTCTACATTTATTCTTTTGCTTCTGAACATTCATGTGCAGCAGTTTTGACCCAGAGCAGAGAAGAGAATGAGGAGAGGCCTATTGCTTTTATGAGCTCTTCATTTTAAAATGCAGAAGTAAGGTATTCATTAATAGAAAAGAAAGCTTTTGCATTGGTACGAGCAGTGAAGAAGTTCAGGCACTACATAATCCGAAGTCAAGTGATGGCCATAGTTCTAGATCCAGCTGTGAAATCTCTTCTAATGCAAAGTGAACTAGGGGAAAGAAGAGGGAAATGGATGGCCATTTTACAAGAATTTGACTTGGAAATTCACCAAATGAAACTTTTTTGAGGCCAAGGATTGTCAAAAGTGATGGCAGAAGTAGACAAAAGTATTACTTGTCAACAATACACGGTTCAATCATTCACAAAGGATCCTTGGTATACAGATTTAGTTTTCTTCCTCCTCTATAACAAGTGTCCAGAAGGAATGAATGCTACTCAAAGGAGAGCATTGAGGATGAAGAGCGTCCATTACATGCTCAAAGGGGGATCAATCTATAGGAAGAATTTTCAAGGAATCTATCTACGTTGTTTGGATCAGCAAGAAGCAAAGCATGCCATAAGTGAATTTCATGGAAGGCATGGAACAGGACATGGATCTGTTGATGCTTTGGCTCATCAAATTTTAAGGTCAGGCTGCTATTGGCCTTATGTGTTTAGAGATGCACATCAACATTGCAGGACTTGTCATGTATCCCAAACTTTTGCATCAAGAGAAAGAAATCTTGTAATGCCCCTACAACCAGTATATGAGATAAGGCCATTTTCCCAATGGGCACTTGATTTTGTAGGTGTAATTAATCCAAACTCTTCTACAAGTCACAAATTCATCTTGACTGCAACGGATTATTGCACACATTGGACGGAGGCCCTGCCTTGCAAGAATAGCACCACGGAGGTGGTCATTAAGTTTCTAACAGAGAACATCACAACCAAGTTTGGAGTTCCATTTGCTTTGGTATGTGATAACGGCCCTACTTTTTCTTCTACTGAGTTTATTTCATGGGCCTATGAACATAAGATTATGTTAAAATATTCTTCCAATTATTACCCTCAGGGGAATGGAGTGGTTGAGTCCACAAATAAGAACTTATTGGAAGTTATAAAAAAGTTGTTAGAAAGTAACCCTAGGGACTGGTACACCTAGTTGAGATTTGCCTTATGGGCATATCGAACCATAATTAAAGTAGCTTAGGGGAATTCACCTTTTAAGTTAGTTTATGGCCAAGATCCAATCTTCCCCATTCATTTACAAATACCTATTCTCAAGTTTATGCAGGAGTTTTATAATAAGGATGATAGGATTGAGGTTAAACTACTTAATTTATTAAATATGGAAGAACAAAGAGATGCTACTTTGCAACAATTCTCTAAACATCAGGCTGTTGTTAAATGTTGGTTTGACAAAAGAGCCAAGATAAAAGCCTTTAGAATATCAGATCTTGTGTTATTATGGGATAAGGCTAGAGAAAAGAAGGGAGATCACCAGAAGTTTGATAGACTTTGGTTAGGTCCTTATCAAGTGGCTGAAATCTTAGGCGAGAATGCTTTTCATTTGAGTACCTTAATAGGAGAGCCTGTTCCATTACCAGTTAATGGTCAGTTTCTCAAGCACTATTTTGGTGCATAGAAAGTCTGATGTTTTGAAAAAGGAATGTACTATACTGTATCATATGTAATTAAGTTTTAGTTTTAGTTTTAGTTTTTAGTTTTTAGTTTTTGTTTTGTTTGTTTTGTTTTGTTTCTTTGCTTTGTTTTGTTTTGTCTTGTTTCATTGGGGATTCTCATTTTTCTCATCTCAAGTTAGGGGGTTGTTATTCAAAGTATACTACTAGTACTAGGTTAGAAATTGGTTTAGGTATTCTCATCATAATCATTGAAAAGGATTTCATTCTAAAACTTATGTTTTATGATCATTCTAGTTTGGGTTGGAAAAGTTATTAAGGATAGAAGATATAAATGTGAATATCTCATGAATTGTGATCAAAGATCTGTCACCAAATTAGAAAAACATCTACATGAGTAATTACCTATTTGTTTTAGAATGACTCTACCTCTGATTCAAGTGAAAATCCAATTCCAAGACTATCATGAAATACATTGTAGTTCTCAACCCACATTTTAGATTCATTAAAACTGAGTATTTGAGAAAGATGCATAAAAGAATTTCCACAAGTGAAGTAAAAGAAAAAAAGAAAAGAAAGAAAGAAAGAAGCAAGCTCAAATATCAAGTGGGTAATCAAGTATCTTTGTCAGGGCTATGGATGCCTATCTGGTAGTAGAGCAATGCTTTGAGAGAACTAGAGGTATCTCCATCGAGGCTATGGATGCCTGTTTGGCAGCAAAGCAATACCCAGGATTTTACTGCACGATAGTTAAAGGACTCAACCTATGTAGCTTGAATCTTAGGTATAGTTGTTCACAAACAGATAAAGTATCTACAAAGAATGATGCACGATATAAGCACACACTCAGATTCAGAAATAACTCATGAGCACATAACATCTGAGATTCAAACTCAAACTTATCCTACATATATCTGATCTTATTCAAGTTAAAGTGTTTATAAGCCAAGTAGTTTTTGGGTGATTGAAATTTTCTTTGGGTATTTTGAAAAATGGGTAAACCATTTTCCTAGTCAAGTCACCATTTGTTATGCCTTGTATAACCACCCCATCTTTTGCCTTGGTCAAAATGGGTCCCCCTTTATTATTTTTGTACTTAGTTGTTTTGAAACAAAGTTTGGAGTCTAGTTTTTGCCAATACTTTATTTTTCTTTTGTTTCTCTATCAGAATCGAAACCAAAACTGAATCGGGTTCTGAAAGTTCTTTTCAAACATTTTTTGGTTTCAATCCCAACAGTCTTTTCTTTATGTCTTTTTTTTTTCTTTAGCGGACCTGGAGTCAGAGTGGGGGTTAACTTAGTCTTTACCAAAAATTGTAAAATCATAATCAACTCCGCCCCCACCTCCGCTATTTTGACTTCTGGTTTTTTGTCTTTGTCTTTTTGTTTAGCTTTATTATGTCAGTCTTTGTTTTACTTTTTGTGTTTGTTTTTGTTTTATGTTTAGTTGGCGAACGCGGAGCTGGAATTGGAATGAAGTTTGGAAATATCTTAGAAAGTTTTGAATCAGTTTCTATTTTTGTTCCGCCCCCACCGGTTGTCTAGATCGTTGACTTTTTGACTGAAGTCGCACTGTTGTGAAGTGTTGGTTCACTTTCAGTTCCGACTCCGCCTTAACTGTGTGATTAATGCATTAATGACAACTGGTTGTGTATGTAGAAATCTTCATGTTTATCTTCATATAAGGGTTAAACAAGTCATTATTATCATTATTAGAAGATTGAAGAGCATGAAAGAGCAGCGGTAGAGTTCATTCGAGTGAAAAGATTGAAAGAGGAGAGGATTGTTGCGAATGGATCAGTTCAGAAGGTTAGCTATGTTCTTGTGTATTCGAGGTAGGTTTTCTTATTGTTGTTCTTCATTTTGTTTACTATTGCGTGTTTTGTATATGTGTTTTCCCATGCTCTGATCATGTCATTTTTATCGTTTCGTTTAAACAAGTTTGTGATTCTTGGCATGCTTGTTTGAATGGGTCTTTTATATTGTTGGTCAGGTTATGTTCTTTGTTTCTTTTGCTTGTATTGTTAGTTCTTTCTATTTTTAAGGCACCGTCACTTTCACATTTTAATCGTGATTGCATTGTGTTGTTTTAGATTTTGCAGTGAGCTAGATTAGAAATTTATAGTGAGGTAGATTAGAGATTTACAATGAGTTAGGGTAAATTGATTCATCATTTTTACTTAGGGTTTTGTCAAATTTCATCTGGTAAAAATGGCAAGGTTTAAAATCAGTGCCCTAGTTTTTATTAGGTTTGTTAGATTAGGGTTTCGTTAGTCTCTGTAATCACTTTTAAAATGATTAAAAAATGATATCTTAGGATTCAGTCGTTCCCCATGGTCATATGAATGTAGTGTTTTTTAAAGCCCCTTTTTCAGTTTAAAGCGACCTCGGTTTTCATCACGAAGTTATATGTTAAAACAAAATCTTTGATGATGTCATGATCAACCTAAGCGGAGGCGGGATCGAAATCGATCTTGAACTTAAGAATTTCGTTTTAAAAAATTTATTGATTCCATGTTTTCATCCCGTTTTCGGCTCCGTGTATAGCAAGAAGTCTTCTTTGGAAATCATGGTCAACCTAGGCAAAGACGGGATCAAAATCGATCTTGGACTTGAAAGTTCTGTTTTGCAAAAGGTATCGATTCCATGTTTCATCCCGTGTCCAGCTCCGTGCACTAGGAGAAAAAATTCCTTCAAAATAACGATGACCAAATCGAAGGCGAAGGCGGAATGGAAATAGTATATGAATTTTTTTTTTTTTTAAGAAAACCAATTTTTTTTTCCATTCCGATCCGGGTTCCGATAACCTCCCTGACTCTGACTCCGAGCCCGTTCATTGTTAGTGAAATTTCTATATCGGTTTTTGCTCTGAGTCCGACAGTGTTGTGAAAAGAGATTGTTTCAGGTTGTGTTTCTGCCTAGTTCCACCTTCGGTGCATATATGAAAGGTATGGTTTTAAAGTATGTTTTATGATAATATCTAAAGATCTAATTAAAGTTTTTGCTTGCAGGAAAGTTGAAAGATGTCAGGAAGATCAGGGGAAGCTGCTTTGAGAAATCAACCTGCAGAAACATCAAAGGTAGCATCAAAACCAAAGAAGTTAAAGCTAGAACAACTACCTTATACATTAAGGTATAATCATAGGAGTCTGGTTGTGAAGATGAGCAAGGTGGAATCAGATTGGTCGGATATCACTAACACCAATTTAGGTCAATACAATTTTGAGGAATGGTATTCAGAAGCATTTGATAAGGATATTACATTGACTACAAAAAGAATTGTCAGCTCTGGGTTAGCTCATATCACTTTATTTCCTATATCTGTCCAGTGCCCGGAGTTAATCATGACAGTAGCCAGTGCTTACAATCCTGCTACAAGATTATGCATGGATTCACAAGACAATGTGATTATTAATCTCACTCCTCAAGCATTTCAGAATATATTTGATGTTCCAAATCCAAAGATCTTGGTGCAATTAAATGAGGTAGAGGCCTTGGAGCAATATAGTAAGTATAAGGGAATGAATAAATCTCACTTGAACAAGAAGTGGTTGAAAACAGAAAAGAAATCTCTAAGTAAACTTGCACATCAACCAAAGAGGGCAGATTTCTATGAAGAGGTAGCAAGGTTGATTGTGATGTTGTCTAGGGTGTTTGGAAAGAGGGATGCATTTTGCTTCAAGGAGTGGATGTTTCCTTTTATTCAGATTATCTTGAAAGGAGAACACCAGTTTGATTGGACAATGATTGTTTTTGATGCCATACATGATCAGTTAACTAGGATTAGAGAAACCAAGTGTTTCTTTATGACTTCTTACATTGTTTATGTAGCTGCAAGAGTGGCTGTAATGGGAGCCTTGGATGGACAAAAGAAGGTATGGGAGCACTATGATCAATTATCTCTTCAAGTTGCTGAGACTAATTTCAGAAGAGTCAATGATGCATTTTTATATGTGGTCATCAATCAATTGAATGGAGATGCATGATATAGGTTAAGTCAAGAAGCTATGGCGTTCATTGTTGAATGGGGAAGTTGGTATATCCAATAGCCAAAATTTACATACTTTAGGTTATCTGGTTTTGAAGGCCACCCACATTTACTTCCAAGGTGTTGCGATAACAGGATGGTGCTAATGGAATTTGTATATCAAGCTATTGGAGTTAATGCTTAGTTTGGGATTAAGCATAAAACTGGATGTCATAAATTTCCCATGAAATTGGGTGAATATAGTTGTCAACACTTGAAGGGAGCAAAAGTGGTTTGTAATGAGTTGATACAATTGAAATTGGGATTGTATACAGCTCGTAAGTATTTTGATCCAATGAAGAAGATGTATGCTTTATTACCTTCAGTGTTCACTAGACATTTTAGTTTGTTAGAAGACTTTTGGAGTGATAGGCAAGATGAGTATGACTTGAGAAAGAAGAATTATGAAAGATTATCAGTCTCACTCATGTTAGAACTTGGTATTAAAGAAAACATTCCTGACATCATGGTGGAGGATGGAATGATGTTGGATCCATCCTATGAAGCATTGAATATTGGCACCAAGAACCTAGATCCAATTGATTGGGATGCTGAAGAAACAATTGATATCAAGAAGATTGGAAGGACAGTGTTGGATAGAAGTGTGTAATGGTTAGTGCTAAGAACTCAAGCTTCTCAAGGACTAGTTCTTAAAAAGGGTAAAGGATACAAGAGAATTAAGAGAAAGACACCTCCCAAAGAGCCATTAGAATTCCTTCCTCCAGATATTGAAGAAATAGAACTTGAGGTGGTAGATGATGGAGAGGAAACACAAGAAGGAGATGTTCTAGTAGGATCTGTTGTTTCAACACCTACTTTAGGTGAATCATCCGCCCAACCCCCACTTACAAGAAAGAAGAGTAAAGAGGTTCAAGAAGGAGCTCTTCATACCATGGCTGAAGTTGCTAAGGGAAAAGAAGTGGAAGAAGAATTTGTAGAAGTTGAGACAAATTCAGATGAAACTCTATCAGAAAAGGATTTGCAAGAAAACATGCCTTTGGAGGGGACTATTGAGCAGATTCTAACACAAGAAGAGCAATGAAAAATGTTTGAAGAGGAAAAAAGGAAGTCTGATACAAGGGTTGCATTGGAAAGACAAAAAGAAATGGAGGCAAAGGTACAAGTTGATGCTCTACTTCACCAGCAACAATTGCAGTCAAAACAAGTTGAAATTAAGGTAGTAGTTGATGAAGCAGAGAAGCAAAGGAGGCAGCGAGAGCATGAGCTTAAAGTTAAAATAGAAAATGACAAGTTAGAGTTGATACAAAAGATCCATGATCTTGAGGAGGAGAAAGCAAGAAACCGGAGAGAAAAGGAAATTCTGGTTGCTAGGTTGAAACAAGCAGAAGAAGCTCGACAAAAAGAGGAAGAATCAAAAAAGATAAGGAAGGAAAAAGAGGCCGAAGAGTTGATTAGGAAACAACAGGAAGAAGAAGCAGAAGCTGAAAAACTTAAGACTTTGGAGGTAGAAAGATTAGAAAGGGAAAAGCTAGAGGCCTTAGAGAAAGAGAAATTAGAAAGGGAAGCTTTAGAAAAGGAAGAATTAGAAAGAGCAAGAAAAGAGAAAGAAGAATTAGAAAAGGAAAGGTTGGAAAAAGAAATAGTAGAGAGGAATCGGTTGGAAGAAGAGAGGTTGAGGAAAGAAGAAGAAGACAAGAAAATACAAGAACAAAAGGATAGAGAGGAGGCTGAAAGACTTGTGCAAATGAATATACTACAAGAAAAACAAGAGAAAGCAAGGGTTGAATCCCAATCTCAAGTCGGTATGCAACCACCTTCTACAGTTATTGCTCCCTCTTCCTCTACGATGACTACTACTCCAAGTGCTCCTGCATGGCTAAAATTAGACCTGCAGAAGAGAGCAGTAATGCCTTCACAACCTCTCAATTGGGAGGATATGATGAAGGGAATTGAGTAGGAGAGTCCTAAAAAGAAGGCTAAAATTCTACATTCTACCCCAACTCACAGACAAAGGAGAAATTGTTGTTGAATGTGCTATGTCGATGACAGAAAAGGAGGTAGGGGATATGTATTTAACTGATTATCAACTGAGTACATTCAATTTGGGAAGACCCACTAGAAATCAGCAAATGAATTTGATTGATGTGGTGGCTTCAACGACTAAGTCAAGAATGATCAAGGACAAACAAAAGAAGGATGAGCTTAAAGCTCAATTGGATCAATTGCATTCATTCTTGAAGAGTGTCTCCTCTCCAAGGTCACAACAGGTAGCAACCATTGAAACTCCTATTTTGCTAAGAAAAAAGGAGGTAGATGATTTGGTGCAGGTTAGAGGAAAGGCGGAGATGGTAGACAGGTGGATAGATAAATTGAACCAAGAGGTAGGAGAGGTTTTAGTGAAAGGATTTGAAGCCTACAAGGATACTGAACGGTTGATTAAAGAGATGTATCGATACATTGAGGCATCAGAAAAGCAAGAAGAGGAATACAAAGAATATAGTCAGAAGTTAGAAAAGGTGAGTGAATTGCCTCTAACAACTCTTCTGGAGCAATCCATACTTGAGGAAGACAACAAGGATTTTGTGGAGAAAAATTCTCGTATACTCCGGTTTAGGACTGACTTTTTGTGTAAGCATAAGAATGAGATTCAAGAGACTGTAAATAATTTAATTGAGCAATTGGAAGAGTTAGAAGCAGCTATTGCCATTATTGTAGATATAAATGCATTTACAAAAGAGGGCATGCCTTTTAATCAAATAAAGGAAAAGTGGGATGAAAGATTCAAAGGACTTATGCAAAAGGGAGATGATTGTGGAGAGTTGATGTAAGATCGACTAGTAGAGGTCAAAGAAGAGATAAAAGCTGCTGGGAGAGAGTTAATAAAGGTGAAAAGTATGAAGGATTTTGTTGCATCTAAGTTGGATCGGATTAAATTTGAAGATGACTAGATTGATGGGCCAGAGATGGATACTCTATAGCAAGTCTTCACCAGCTACGAT
This sequence comes from Sequoiadendron giganteum, assembly GCA_007115665.2. Classification (NCBI taxonomy): domain Eukaryota; kingdom Viridiplantae; phylum Streptophyta; class Pinopsida; order Cupressales; family Cupressaceae; genus Sequoiadendron; species Sequoiadendron giganteum. The sequence goes on along the minus strand of CM021100.1, from coordinate 679,390,224 downwards.
GAGTTCATAGCAGATCTAGCTTCGCATGTGTGAATCCCTACATGCATGATTTTTATCTTCCTTGCATGTTGCATGCATGCAGCACTGACAGTCTTGGGGGCGCATGACTTCTTTTCTTTTCTTCTATCTTCTATTTTTAGTTAAGATTGAATGTTTAAATGTAAGAACTCAAGATCAAATTGATCCGAGTTTCCAAGAAAGTCTAATTCCTAAAAAGGTGGAAAGCCTAAAATAGAAGTGGAAAGCCTAAAATAGAAGTGAAGTTCGAACTTTTTGTATATCTATAAATACTAGATGGGTATCATATTGTAAAGGTCGGCTAATTGAGAATTGGATTGGATTACCTAATGCTAGGAGATAGAATTTTGTGGTGATTTTATAGAGATATAGTGTACTTGATCTTTTACAGTTAATAGAATTACAGGTTTACTCGAAATATGGTGTTCGGAATTAAATTGTTTGTTTGATAAGGCTGATAAGTTATGATCTATCAGTATGCAGTGATTGTGCTCAATATAAGAGTTTCTTGAATGATGAAATTCATTTGAAGGAATCAGATTTAAGGATCATCTTATTAGATTGTCATTGAGTTGAAGTTATTAAAAAGTCTATTGATCTATAATCTTGATGATGAATGAATGTGTGTTGTTTTGAAAACCCCTTGAAATATTTGTAAAGAGTAATTGCGAAGTTAATTAGCACCTAAAATGTATGCAGTGGTATAGATTATGCTATAAATTGTGTCATCTTATGGTTTTTATGATTTGTTAGGAAACATTCGTTGTCGAAGGTATATGTCCAAATACTAGATAAATTCAATTCATACTTATGGTTTTACCCCTTTGTCCTATCTTTTTCTTTTATTTGAAAACCCCATTGATCTACTAAAAGGAGTTGGTAAAAATGATTCACTGCTTGAACCTTTTGTTACCAGCATAGGCCCCTTGAATACTACAGTTGCATGAACTGATTGAGTGACACCAGAAATTTGAGAACCAACTACCAAGACCTTGGGAGTTAGGCTACTATATGTTGCCTTTATTTTTCAGGAGAAATAGAGTAGAAATATTTTGTTTTAACATTTTTTGTGTCATCTTCACCGTCAACAAGATTGAGATTCCTAAATTTGAGAAATACGGTGGCAAAGGGAACCCACAAACACATGTGTCCGCCTTTAATGCCTTATGCACAAAAATTTCCATCATGATGCATTTATGACTAAACTATTTCCCTAATCTCTCAAAGATACAACACTAGATTGGTACTGTTCTTTACCCGATAATTCCATCTTCATGTTCGATCAGCTTGTGAATCAGTTCCTACAACAGTTCCAAGCCAATATCAGACCAAAGATGACTTTCTTAGACCTTGTTAGATGCAAAAAAGTGAACAAGGGGACAATGAAAAGATTACAGACTTTATAGCATGATACCAACCACTCTTCTCATAGATCTTGTATCTGTGACCTGATTCTAATGTACAGAAGGTCTTCATAGGGAACTTACAAAGGCCTTGGCAAGAGAAGTTCGCCCTCATGAAGTATCCTTCTTTTGCACACTTGTGTGCAACTTTACGAGAGTACCAATAAACAGTGGTTTAGTTCGGGGGTCCTCCCTCGCGCTCCCATTCTAAAGGAAGATCTATCATATTGATCTCGAGAAGAGGTAAAACTATTGCGAATATAGTATTCTTTATGGATAACAACGGCCTCAAACACGACCAAAATTCTACGAAGCTATCGAAATATTATTCTTCCATCTTGTAGATGTTGGTGAAGGATAATATCCTTACCTTGCCACCTCCTAAACTAGTTAGAGAACCATACCCTAGCTGGTATGAAGAGAATACTTATTGTTAGTACCATCGATTTAATAGACACAATATCGAACATTGTATGTGCCTGCATTATGAGATACAAGATCGCATCGAGGATGGTAGTATCCACCTTGATGGAGGAAAGAAAAACATGAAAAAATCAGTGGCAAAAGCTAACAGTGAATTGCAGATATACACGGACCTATTTTTGTCACATGCTGTTAACATGATTATCGATCCCATTAATTCTACTTCTCACCCTGAGGCCTATGTTAACATAGTTACTGTTACTCCCTCTCCCTGCCTTGTGACCGGTTCATTGGATATAACGTTTACTTCACAAGACATACTAGCAAATGGTAAACCTTCTCATCTCTACATTCCCGCTCGCCTATATGGCAACATTATGACAGGGGTCTTGGTCGACCCTATGAGTAGAGTGAATTTCATCACGGAGGAGATGTTACTCTTGAACTCCCTACAAAGGGAGGAATACGACAAAACAAAGTCCATCATCCGCACACATGATGGAATTTCTCTTAAACCCTATGGATCGATAATGTCATTCGTCCTAGTTGGACCTAGGAGTGTAGACATGGTCTTCGATCATCCTCGAGTCAGACCTATTTAGAGTGAATCTAGGCATACCTTGGCTAGCCTCCATAAATGGGATCGCCTTCATGATTTATAAGTGCCTTAATTTTTCCCATGAAGGTGTCATGCACATGGTGCATGACACTGGATATTAGCCTATGGTATCCCATGAAGGATACTCATTGGATCACTTTTGGTACACTCCAGTCGATCCACTCCCACAAAGAAGGGACCTACTTTACAAGAACTATGTGAAGTACAAAATTGGGGATGAGGGATAGTCGAAGTTGACCCTTCCTATAGTTGAGCTTCCAGTGACCTCCTCCTCTCGAAAGGGAAAGGAGAAGCTCGCTCCGTCTAGAGCTAACCCGTCCACTCCTCTCTCTTGGGAAGAGTACTGGATGAGCAAGCCTGTGTTCTACCCACTAATTCTGATGATGCCTCCTTGGCAAAGACCCAAATTCAGGATATCATATCTGTTAGAAAACCAAGATCACCTGCATGCAATCACCTATCACATGCAAAAGACATTCAGAACAAACAAGAAGTTATGTAAACCTCAAAGTGTAAAATGCATTATGAGAATCTCAAATATTACAAAGAGATCAATCCTTATGAAGGAGATCAATAAACCCTAAATGAAACCCTAGTGTGCACACTTAATAATTAATAAATAATTAGTAATGTGCCTAAGTTTAGCTTAAGCAACTAGAGGAATAAGTGACTTAATTAATTAACCAGTATGATATAATTAATTAAGCATTATAACTTATTACTCTAACACCCCCCCTTAAGATGAACTTAGGAAGAAGCTAAAACACTAGAAGAAGATGCATGCAAGCAAAGATGGGTCCTGGAAACTAGGCCTGATCAGGTACCCATTTACAAATGCAAGAAAGAGGTAGAGGAGGAAAATCCAGTGGGACAAAACCCCCCTACAATGATATGACATGCTGCAAAGAAGCACTGGAAGAACACTGTAGAGTAACACTAGAACTGCAATCTGGCAAGCAAGGAAAGATACTTCTATCTACAAGAAACCATATCAAAATCATAATGATGCAATAGCAGACCTGATGCCACGGAACACTCGAAAACTTCAAACGGGAACAACGCTGGAATCTATGAAGTAGCAGTCAATTATTGAATGATGTATCACTGAAAACGAAGTGCAAAGATGCAAGATGCACTCTCCATACTGTCAAAATATCCAAGTAATCTCCAAAACACCCATCGGGTCAAATCTGGAATAACGAAAAACCTGGGATAGATATAGAAAAAAGTGCATGGACAGCAACATAAAGCTCCTCAATACCTTTCCAACACTGTAAAGATAGCTAAAATTAGAGATCGTGGCAAAGAGTTATGAGCTCGGAAGCATAAAATAAACATCTGACTTCAACTAGCAACAAATGCAGTAGAAAAGGAAAAAACTGAAAAATAAACTACACCACAGGATAGTGCTCGGAACCAAATTTCCAACGATGTCTTGTTTGCCTGATTTTGATACCGTATGCCCAAGTTATGCCAAAAATAAAAAAATTGCTCTTTTCAGGCAAATCAAGGTTAGGAGGGGACAAACTACCGTACGGCCGATGACGTCATGCTGACGTCAACACTTCACTGCAAAAAAATTGATGGTGATGTGGCCGTCGACGCAAAAATTCAGCCCCTCCTGCAAAAAAAAATTTTAGGCCCCTGGTCACCCATGTGACTGACGACGCTGGGCAGGGGCTGGGGCGGAGTGGTTGGTCATCAATGTGATCTACGACTAGGGTGGAGGGGCTGGCTGGGGGCTAGGTGCAGCACCTGGTCCCCCATAGGACCGGCGGCTGACTATGCAGGCCCGCGGGGGTTGAGAAGGCCGGCGGTGCTGGGTGGGGGAGCCATCGATGGCGGTGGCGCACCGGTAGCTGCCCGGTGGCCGCCCGGTGGCCGAATCCATTAGAACTGCAGGCGCAGGCGCGACTCCCGAAATATACTTTTTTTGCATTTTTTTTATTTGCGTGCCTCGGAATGTGTGATGGGGAGGCCGTATGGCTTCCCTAACAAAAAAATTTTGCCCTCCAAACCAATTTCACCAAAATCGACGAAACGAAAGGCAATCTTAGGGTTTTTGGCCACTGCGAACGCAATGGTGACCTTTGTTTGGGCTCAAAATGCTCCAAAAAAATGGCAACCTCCAGAGCTTGCAAAAAAATACCAAAACTGAAACCCTCATAGATCTAGCAAATGATGACCAAAACCTACAAAATAAAAGCCAAACCTGACTTTTTCTAGCGCTCTAAATCCAATGGTGAGGCCCGATCTGATCCAAAATGCCACATAGATGAGATCAAGGCATGAAATCCTCGAGGAACCCTGAATGAACTCTGCAATGAATTTCTCCAGAATTTGAGAAGGGGTTGCATGTCAAGGCTCTGATACCATGTTAGAAAACCAAGATCATCTACATGCAATCACCTATCACATGCAAAAGACATTCAGAACAAACAAGAAGTTTTGTAAATGTCAAAGTGTAAAATGCATTATGAGAATCTCAAATATTACAAAGAGATCAATCCTTATAAAGGAGATCAATAAACCCTAAAAGGGAAACCCTAAATGAAACCCTAGTGTGCACACTTAATAATTAATAAATAATTATTAATGCACCTAAGTTTAGCTTAAGCAACTAGAAGAATAAGTGACTTAATTAATTAACCAGTATGATATAATTAATTAAGCATAATAACTTATTACTCTAATAGTATTTCCTTAACAGGCCCTCAAGACCCTGGTACTATTTGTATGGCAAGAAGAAAGGCTCACGGAGAGAGTTTACCCCTCGACCTCTTCTTGTTCCCCCAAACAGGAAAGGATCCACCTCTAAGGTGGTATAGTCAACTCCTCCCACCATTTTTTAACCTGCCCCTCCTTCTCCCATTCAGGAGTTTATCCTTCCACTACAAATAGCTATGGAAGACACTCCCATGGCTAAGCAGGATCCTTCTATCCCTTCATAGATCCTGAATTTCGATTCGAAGAGCCGCAAAAACTGCCTTGCACGCGAGTGTAAATGTTGGCGAAAGGCTTTCCTAGCTGAGCAAGCCTCCTTACAGAAGGAGGAAGAGAAGACGATGCCTCCTGCTATGTCTTCATCCTTCCATCCTTCCAACTCTAAATCTCTTTCGGCTCCCGTTGTGAGTGCACATGCGCCTGGAAGGGTGCAAGTGTTCATTGCTCCTTCGGTAGAGTCACCTTTGTTGACTTTCGTCCTGGATGTCTTGCCTTTCCTAGAGCTCATGGATAAGGTGAACACTTTAGTTGTGTCCACTGTGATTATTTCCTCTTCTCCCTCGACCCTCCTTGTTTCATTGATGGGGATTTCACCCTCCCCCCCTGATGAAGAAGAAGGTATAGCGTGGCCCCTCTAGCAATGGAGGACATAAGAAGATACCACCTTCCCCAAAAGGTGGCCCCAATTTGACTTGTTATGTCCTAGTAATGGAACCAGTCCTAGCCTCCCTTAAGTTTTTCACCACTCCCGAGTCCCTTGGTGAGCCTAGCGGTGAACCTCAGTGCAAAATCCTTCGTCCACTGAGGTGAAGCATGGCACTCCCATTAAATACATGTTTAACTTGATGGATGAGGTTCTGACCTTGTCAGCGATCTTTGCAAAGTCATTGACCTTGGACCCACAAGAGTTGAGCGATGGAGACCTCATAGGTCCCTCTGCCTTGGCCCTTGTTGCGAGAGGATCAGAAACTCCTCCCCTTAACATTAAACCATCGTAGGATCTTCATCCTTCACCCTTCAATGATCTAGAGTGAGAATTTGACGACCTCTTGGTCAACAAGTGTTAGGGGGAGACCCTCTTCTTGATCTTTAGATTAGTTGTGTGTGTGTGTTGTGTTTCCCTGTAATCATTCTATATGTGCTTGGATGACCCTCGTCACCCTTGTGGTGCTTGGATATAGGCATGGTGTTTGTGTTGCAAACCTTATTCTATATGTATCTCTACTCTTCCATGTTTGTGATCAACTTTTGGCTAATTGGGGGATGATGCAAAAAGTTGAGAGCATTTAGGCCTCCTTCCATGTTGACCCATTTTTTTAATTTTTTACTTTGTCTTTCGTGCATTCTTCCTGATCTGGTTGGGGATTGATGATCTCTCACCTCTTGCCACGGTTACCTAATATATATAAATAAAGGCAGATCTAACCTCGTGAAACTAGATCCCCCTATGCCCTTTGTGTGCTTTCTCTCATATTTGCTTGAGTTGTCCCTCTCAAGTGCAAAAACACATTTTCTACATCACTTGGTCTTTAGAAAATGAATTTGTTTCCAAACAAAGCTTTTCTCAAAGACCCTTCACACACTTCCTTGTTAGAATTGCATTCTCAACTTGAAACCCTAGCAAAACATGTTTCCTTCATCATGAGTTCATAAAGAAAGGACTTGGGAATCCTCCTCTGAAGCCGAAACGATCTTAGTCTTCCCCTCATAGGATTGCATCTCCTTTGTTTTGAATTCCTTAATGAAGTGAACATCTTTCAAAAGGATTCCTTGGTGACAAATCGATTTGAGAAGGAAGGAATTAGCTTTGAATAGTGTGTCTCTTGAGTGGATCCCTCCTTTCACGCTAGGTTCCCGAGGGACCTCTTCGAAAGCTTTCAATAGGTTCTATGGCATCTAGCTCGAGGGCAACCTGACTAGACTAGCTTCACACCTTGACATCTAGTCTGAGGGCAGCCCGACTAGACCATCTTTGCATCTTCATGTCTAGCTTGGGGGTAGCCTGACTAGACTTCACCTTTCAAACAGTGCGTCCCTTTAGTGGACCCTCCTTCCTTTTGAAGGGTTCCTGAGGGACCCCTTTGAAAGTTTGACAACTTAGTGATGGTCTGTGTGACTATCTATTCATTGGCCTGTGCAACCACTTCCTGATATGTTCTATCTACGGGTAAACATGTCGCCATCTTTGACTTTGCAGAGTCCCCTTTACTCGGTCTCCCTCATGTGAGATTTCTTGGGGGATATCTTCCTTACAAGCCTATGGGGTTGTAAGGTGCTTTTCCTAGTTTCCTTCATGTGAGAGTTCTTGAAGGATACCTCCCTTGCAGGATTGTGAGCTTGAAAGGAATTTTCGTACTTCAATTTCGTAATCCCATAAAACTACGAAGTCCCTTCCTGCACTTCTGGGTTTGCTAGACCGTGCTATGCTTCCTCATCAATTCAGGTATACATCTCTTACTCTGTTAATCTCTTACCACTCTACTTTATCAAAGCACTCATCAGTACTTGTGCTCGCTAAAGTGGGGGAAAAATGTAGTTGCATGAATTTTCACCCCTAACTCAAATTCCCCGTTCACCCCTTTACACTTTAGAAAACAGAAAGTGGAGGTTTAATTCAACTTAAGTCCACTGCTTGCATTCCACTTGGTGCCTTGTTTGTGTGTCGATGGGGGAATTTCTATCGGGGAGACCCATGCAGCGAGCTTACGTCCCTAGCATATTCCTGCAGCTGGAGACTATAGAGGCGTTACATTTTTGATTAGAAATCAAAGAGTAACATCCCTCTTCAGTTGGTCGACTCGACCATGGCCACTTTTCATCCATCTCTTCATAATATTCACTCTTTCATCCATAGCTTTCTTCAACAGAAGTTTTGCAAGATCAACTTGAGCACTCTTTCCATTTCCATTCATCCACTTTCAAGATTTGTAGCAGCATTCTTCACTCCATTGCAGCAATCTACCACTCCATCACTCTAATAGTGTGAGCGGAAGACAAACACCACGATAGCGAAGGCTTGAGTTCCTCTCATTCACTCCTCCACAAGCCTTGAGCGCTTTGGACAAAGGTGGTAAGCTCCTCTCATCTCCTCTATCATATTTGATTGAGTAATCATGTACTATTTTATAGTGTTTCTTGCATACATAGCTTGTATTTCCCTTCTTTATCGTTATTTCTACTATTGCAAACTTGGTTGTTCATGGAGGTGGAAACACCAAGACAGGAGTCTGACTGAGGAAGGCCCCTAAATAGCCTCAACACTTTCCCTCTTTGTAGTGTGCAAGTGGAGAGATCTCAAAGAAAGTTGATGAGAGGATTGTTCTATAGAATCATCTTCGTCACCCTCATGGTAATATACTTCTCTTATCATATCCATATTTACCTTTCTATTTTCTTAGTCTTGTTCTTTACTTCCTAAAACTACTAGACAAGATTGTTAGTCCTTTCTGGGGATTCTAACCTCGTTTCTTTATTTTTTTGGTTGTACGGACGCCAGTGCACCTATGAGACAACAGTGTGCCATGTTGTCATCCCAGAACTGCACTTTTGTCCTCAAACATAGAGCTACCTAGGATGCAGAGTTGACTCTGTAAAGTGACTCATCTAGTCTCCCTTCAGCTCTCGAGATTGCAGAGTGATCGAATGACTCATAATCCTCATCATTCTCATCCCTTCTGTCCTAACCATCCTTTAAATTGAGGTAAGTTAGGGTAGCCTTTCCACTCTTGGCCTTTCATGACCTAGGGCCTTGCAGTGGTTGGTCCCCCTCTCTTACAAGTGGTAAAGGGAAACACCTGCACACTTTACTTCAAGAAACACCTACAAACAAATTTATCTCCCATTTACTTTCTCTCCACTAATCTCTCTTCACTATTCTCTCTACTACTCTCTCCCCCTTAGGGGCACAAGATATTCTCCCCCTGATTGCACCATACAAAGACACCACTACCTACCCCCTTGAGAGGTAGCCTTCATCAGTCCAAGACCAAGAATGCATCTTAAATAACTCACCTGGAAAGATGCACCAACTCATGCATTTAGTTGAAAGAAGAAGGGGAAATAACCCCTACCTTCTGCCCGAGATGCTCAAATGTATCTTTTTGAAGAGCCTTTGTGAAAATATCTACTATATGATCCATTGTAAGAATACACTCCAACTTCACTTCATTCTCCATGAATTTCTCTCTTAGAAAGTGATATTGGATAGAGATATGCTTTTTCCTTGAATTCATTACAATATTTTTTGAAATATTGATAGCACTTGTATCATCACACAAGATAGGAATAAGTTCATCATATGATACTCAAATATCCTTCAATATCTACTTCATCCACAACACCTATGTGTAGAAAGATGATGTTGCAATGTATTATGCCTCTGTAGTAGATAATGATACCAAATACCACTTCTTACAAAACCAAGAAACCAATATGATTCCAAGAAAGAAAGTACCTCCACTTATACTTATTTTTTCATTTATACAACCCACCCAGTATGCATATGTATAAGCACTCAAAGATAAATCAGTATCCCTAAGATACGATAAACCAAAGTCTGAAGTTCCTTTCAAATATTTGAATATCCTTTTTACCATTGCCACACATGATTCTCTAATATCTTCTTGAAATATTACCACAAGACATACTGCATGCATGATATTCGGTTTAGTAGCAGTTAGATATAGCAATCCACCAATCATGGATCTGTACTTGCTCTTATATGTCTCAAGAGATTCATCATTTTTTCTCAACTTACAACCAATAACTATGTGAGTACATACTATTTTAGAGTCCTCCATTTCAAACTTCTTTAACATTCCCTTGACATACTTTGATTGTGAGATGAATATACCTTTATCAGATTGACTGATTTATGGCCCAAGAAAGAAATTCATCTCCCAAAACATTAACATTTCAAACTCATTTTGCATTTCCTCTACAAAATTCTTACACATTGCTTCATTTCCTCCAAAGATCATGTCATCAACATACACAACCACAATCAAAATTTGATCTATCTTAATATTGAAGTAAAGGTTACTATCTATAGTACCCTTTTTGAATCCTTGTTGTAATAATTACTTATGCAATCTTGCATACCAAGCTCTAGGAGCTTGTTTGAGTCAATATAAAGCTTTCTTCAACCTATGGACCATATCAAAATCTTCTAATAATTGAAAACCTTTTGTTTATTCAATGTACACCTCTTCTTCTAGCTCACCATTCAAAAATAAAAAACTTAACTTCCATCTGATACACCTTGAAGTCCTTATGTGTTGTAAAATCCAAAAACATCCTAATGTCTTTCATCCTTTCTACTGGAGAAAAAGTATCTTCAAAAAATATTCCTTCCATTTGTGAGTATCCCTTACACACAAGTCAAGCCTTATTTATGATAACTTCTCCATTATCATTCAAAAAATGTTCCTAAAAACCCATTTAGTTCCTATCATAGTTTTGCTTGTTGGTCCTGATACCAGTTCCCATCTCTAGTTCTTCTCAATCTGCCTCAATTCTTCATCTATAGCTTTGATTCAATTCTCATCCTTGCATAATTCGGGTAATGTTTTAGGTTCTACCTCAGAAAGTAAACAAAATCTTGCTCCTATCTCTAATGATTTGATCTTTATAATGATTCTTCTACACATACTTAGGAGTCTTAGGATTCCTTTCTAGAGCTTCTTCCTCTTCCACTTTCATCTCTTTTTCTTTCTCTCCTTCTTCTTCATCTTCTCTGCAAGGGGGTTCATCGGATTCACATCCTTCTATCAACACTAAAATTTGATGTGATTCTTTATCCACTTTGACACTTGCACTTTTAACTATCTTATTTAACCTTTTATATTAGCACATGTATGCCTTGCTCTTTGTAGAGTATCCAAGGAATATTCCTTCATCTGATCTTGCATAAAAATTTCCTAAGTTATCTTCATCTCTCCTGATATAACATTTGCTCCCAAATACTCTAAAATATTTCAAAGTAAGAGGTTTTCCATACCATAGTTCATATGGGGTCTTTGAATGGTTCACTCTTTCTTGTCCTCTACTAATAATGTACACTACAGTATGAATTACTTTTTTACAATATACTTTCAATAGATTTTCTTCCTTTATCATGGTTAGATTATTGCTTCTTGAAATATCATATTTTTCCTTTCCACAACTCAATTCTGCTGAGGAGTCCTAGGAGTCGATAAAAGTTTTTTTATCCCATGATCTTCACAAAAATTGTTAAACTCATTGGAGGTGAAATCACCACCTCTATCAGACCTCAAACATTTGATTTTCAAATATTTTCATTCTCAACCATAGACTTAAATGCTTTAAACTTATTTAGAGATTTTGATTTTTCTTTAAGAAATGTTACCCAAGTCATTCTAGAGTAATCATCTATCAACAACATAAAATACATGTCACCTTGAGAGCTTCTTATTATGGTAGGTCCACATAGGTCTGTATGAACCAACTCCAGACGTCCTACGGTATAATATTCTTTAGTTTTGAACCTCTTCTTTGTTTGCTATCCAAATTGACACTCCTTGTAAATTGCATTGATAGGCTTTTTAATATTTGGCAGATCTCTCACAGCATTAGTAAAGTTTTTCTTCACTAGGATATCAAAATTGATGTGACCCATTCTTTTATACCATATCCAACTTTCATTTATTTCACATAAAGCACTTAACACCGCCACCTTTAAGATGATAAAAAATTCCTTTTGTCCTTGTTCTAGCTGCAACCAATGTTCCAGAGCTTCCTTTTCAAATTTCACAACCATCATCCAAAACACCAAATTGAATCCTCTACTACATATCTATCCTACAATGAGAAGATTATGTTGGAGACCCTTGACATACAGAACATCATCTATTTTATTATTGTCATGAACACTAATTTAACCTTTTCCACAAATCTTAGTAGATGTATCATCACTAAACTTAACAAGACCACCATCATAATTTTCAAGCTTTAAAAACTTACTCTTATCACCTGACATATGATTTGAGCATACATTATCAATTATCCAACAATTTCTCTCCTCTCTTGCATGAAAATTAGTCAACATAGTTCCTTCAATATTGTGACCTGTTTCTAGAGCAATTTCCTTCACACTTCTTTCAATTTCAGTAGAATTAGTTCCAACATTTAAAGCCATGAAAAAGCATTCATCACTTCCATCATCTGGATAGTTTATTTCCTCATCATCAGACACACCACTATCTTTTTTAACATAATAATTCTTCTTCACAGATTTAACTTTATTATCTTTATGTTTGTCATTTGCAACTTTTATTGGACATTTAGAAGCATAATAAACTATCTTTCCACAATTGAAACACTTAAAGGGTAACTTACATCTATATTTTCTAGTGCCCTTTTTCAATCTTCTTACAAAGTTTTCTTCCATCTCATCAAGATCAGCTAGACCGGATTCATTATTCTCTTTCTTGCTGATTCTAAAAGTAGTTTCTTTTCTTGAAGTATCTTGGTCAAAATATTTTAATTCAAAAGTAGTTAAAGCACCAAACATTTGATCTCTAGAATACTGATCCAAATTATGAGCTTCCTCTATAACTAGAACTTTAGCACTATAAGCTTTAGGAAGAGTTATTAGTACCTTTTCCACAACTTCACTTTGTAGACACATAAAAATGACCAAGCCCTGCAAGCACTATTTTACCACTTTTCGTCCTAGCATAATTATGACTTTGTAATTATGTTTCTAACACACCTTCAACTATTAATTAAATAATTCATAATTATTTAATTAGTTCATGATTTTCTATTCTTCATGATTATTAAATGCGTCACTAATTATCAAAGTCTTCTCATAATTAAATAAAGTTCTCAGTTTATTTAATTAATCTTTATCATTAATGTCCTCTTGATTATTAAATAAATATATTCTAATTTATTTAATATGTCACTAATTCCCAAATCCTCTTTTAATTACATAGATTTATTAATTTATTTAATTAATTAACTACCTCTTCTAAATTAAATAATTATTCCTAATTATTTAATTGCTTTATGTGACATTTCCCTCTTTTTAAATAAAACAATTTATTTAATAATGTCTCACATGGTTAACTGCTTCTTCTTTTAGTAATTAATTTTAAATCAATTACTTACTATTTCACAAAATCCATATTTTGAAGTAATTTTAATTCAAAATGGAAATATTCTTCTACAAATCAAGTAATTGCTAAAATTTTTGATTTTCTAAAATCTCATCTTCTTATCTTTTGATTTTTACTAATTTCATCTCAATGTCACATTCATTCTCCATCCTTGATTTAATTTCTTAAATTAAATCTTGTCCACTCATTTGGGAATTTTACCCTAACCCTAATTGAGAGTTGTCATTTTGAATCTTGACCATTGATTCTAGGGAATTTTCTCAATCTTCAATCTCATCCATCCATCCAAAATTGCATTTTCTATAAAATGTCAATTTTGTCCTCATTTTCAACAATCTTAGAAATTTGGAGAAATCTCTTAATCTATTAACTTATCTTCTTGCATTCTTGTTTATCATTTAGCTACTTGCATTCTAGATTTAACTTCATTTTGCATTTAGTTTATACAAAATCCTTCAAAGCTTTGTTTAGGGCTAGTCAACATTATAGAAGTTTTCTCATCAAATCTGATGGCACACTCTTCATCACAGCAAGCTAAGAAGGTGCAATGGAAGTCAGCCATGGAGGAGGAAAGATTGGGTGAAGTTGCTTCTTGTTTCTTTTCTTATTTCTCCTATGCATTTTATTGCTTTGTTGGGTTTAATCTATTTACATGCATGCATATGTTACTAAAATCCTATCTTGCAAAAAATCAATCATTACATTGGTTAACCCGACAGTTTCCCTAACACGTTTTTGCAAGTTTTGGTATGGCTTCCAGTTTTTATTTTTTAGGTATAGGTACGAAACGACTCATTTGACAGACCGTGCAATGCAAACGCTCTATTGCACCGCATTCGACCTCACGTGCGATGCATTCGCTCTGTCGCACCGCATTTGATGGCCTGAGCGACGTAATAGACCTATCACACTATATTTGCAAGCCTCTGAACTGCAAATGCCCGATCGAGTCGCATATGCTCTGTCGCGACGCATTGGACTGGTAAAAACATTTCCCCTATTTTCTTTTTTTTTTTCAGTTTTTTCTTGTTTTCTTTATTTCTAGACTAGAGTTTTTTTTTGTGCTACTAATCTATTTGTCACAACGTGTGTCCAGCTGGAGTTAGTTAAAGTGTATTGTTGTTTTTTTTTCTTTTTCTCCAACAAATCTTGCATTCTTTTCACTCATGGGATAAAATGAACAAATATGCAAGTGCATAAGGCTAAAAAGAACAATACACTTTGTTTTACATTGGTTTAAAATTAACTCTTAGTTAGAAAATACTACAAACGGTTAAAATAAACCCCCTTGTTTGACAAACACTAAAAATGGATAAAATGAACCCCATGTATTTTTTGTTTGTACACATTTGATTTTGGGTTTAAAATGATCAACATGTGAGTGTGAGTTAGTATATTCATATGCTCTCTCTTTATTTCTAAACAAAGATTGATTGAACTATGAATATGTTGGCTTGCTTTTGTTAAGCCTTAGATTTTGGGCCTGCTTTGGTGGGAAAAATTACTCACCCCAAAGCAACTCAAACTGGGAATGCGCTAAATCCAAGTGATTCCCAACTGTTATATAAATTTGAATGTTAAGGAAATCTTAGCATTAAAAAACTTCCTGTGGACTAGCAATTGATTCCCCAGTATCCTTGTGGTGTGTCAAAACCTGTAGAGCGTAACCTCTGCAGACTGGGATGATAATGCCTCTCGCATGGCCTTCTACATGGGTGCCCGAAATAAATCCTTTGTTGTGGAAAACCACAAACCTTCTATTCTTTGGTGCAGCAACGGTCGTTGCCAAGGCACCCGCACCTACGCAGTTCTTAGTAGAAATGATCACTCTGCCATGGGATTTTCATGGAGGTTGGAAGCTTGGTTTCCCTGAGAAGTGAGTACACTATAAGGGGGAGCCCGTGGGGCCAAGCTTTTGAATTCATTCGCTAAGGATATGTGGTTCGTGGGATCCATAAGAATACTGCCCTTCCAGCCCTAGGATTTTTGTCAATGTCTTCAATGTGGTTGATTTTCATTTTTTTTTCCAACACCAACTGTTTGCCAATTTTTTTTCAGAAATCTTCAACAACTGAACATCAAACCTGCGAAAATCTGATACAAACTGGTAAATCTGTTGAATTTTTTTTCCAAAATTGCTTCCTGCGAGGCACCCGCTTTGTCAAACCGCATTCATTACATTTTGAGCCGCAATCGCTCTGATGAGCCACATTTGAAACATCCTGCATTACAATTGTAATTTCGCACCACATTTGATCTCCCATGCGTATTCACCCTGTCAACCCTTATTTGATTGAAATCAAGCCGCAATCACCAGTTTCAAAACTGCATTCACCATTCTAAGTCGCATATGCTCTATCGTATAGCATTCGTTGCGACAAATTTTCCAAACTTCACAAGCATCTTCCCACTATCAAAATTGAAGTCTAAAACTTGTCTTTTCTAGAATTCCATCAAATCTTTCTTTACTGTTACTGTTTAAACCAGACACTGAATTGCTTAAGTTCCCTCAACATTGCATTATAGATGGCATTTTTAAGATCACAATAGGATTCCATTTCCATTCATTAATTGCATTGTTAACTCTACCATCTCCTTTGACACTCATTTTTGCAGATTTTAGGAGTAGACTCTTACCATCCATTGTCAAAAACTTTGCATTCAATACTAGGTTATCTTTGGACTTAATCACCCCTTATCTTTCAGTCAATATCCTTGTGAATTATTTCCCACTCATCAGTCTAGTGTGGAAACTTCACCTTGTCACTCCTTGTCCTTTTACAGCTCATTGATATTCCAAACTTGAATCATTGCCAAAACTTTGCTTGGTTAAGTATTCCTCTCTTTAGATTTACCAATAGTGAGTACATCTTAGGCTCCCTTTGGCTGCATACCATTTAGTATCTCCATTTTATTGTCACATCATTTGCATTCACAAAAATTTAGTCTCATTTTCATTTCATAACATTCCTAAATTCTAAAACCTAAAATAATAGTGTCATATTTAGGTCATTCTCCCCCATCATCCCAAAGTTGAGCAAAACTTTTATGGTTGAAACTAGATTACAGAGAAAGAAAAGACTCATGGCTTCTTTTGGACAAGACAACAACTTTCTTAATTTCACAAATGACATGAATTCCTTCCCTAATGACACGAACAATCTCTCTAGTGACATGGGAAATTCCAGTATCAATCCTTTCAGTGAGATGACCATCCCACCCTCTCCACAAAATATTTTTGAACAATTTATCCACAGAGACCCAAATGGGGAAGTCTTTGAAGAAGACATACTAGTTGTTGCCCAACACCCAGAAGTGGCTGCTTTTGTGGAAGAAGTGGTCTTAAATGACTCCACCAGATTCCTAGCTATGATCCTTGACCAAGGGGCTAAGTTACCAAGGGGCTAGGTTACCAAAGGGATTTGATCTCAACGCTCTTAGAGCAACATCTCCCGATCCCCCATCACACAATCCTTCCATGAGAGTTCCTTCACAAAATATCATCAACACCATCAATACTACCTCCCTTGGTTAGGCTATCACCACAACCAATGCATCCACCACAATCAACACAACATCTATTGGGGGATCCTCTACTCATACCAACACCACATCACAACCCATCCCCCAACAAACATCTTCAGAAAAATTTGGAGCAACAATGGGGGCAACCACCTCAAACCTCTTTGGAACTTCATCTAGTTCCATGGGTACATCAACAAACTTGTTAGTAGTTTCCTCAAATGCTATGGCAACCAACTCATCAAACCATTTTGGGAGAAATAAACGAAGAGTTTTCATTCAAAGCACCCAACCTAATTCTTCACATGTTAATACCAACATTCCTCATGGCCACAATTTCTTATTTGGGAAAGGCAATCAAGACACCCAATCTTTCACTCCATTTGGGCATCAACATGCTCAAAATCAACAAGGTCCCCAAATTCAATCCAATATGGTAGGATCTCATATCCCCACTTACACATCTCAAGTTCATACACAGTAGCACATCCCTCATCAAAGCACTCATTTCTAGCAACCAAATAAGAACACTCATTTTGCTCACTGACAACCAATTCCAAATCAACATATCTCATCACAACAGGTGGGAACTCAATCCATCCCTATCACCAACATGTGTTATGCTACCAACAACCCAATTTTGGAAGCACTCACACTCCAAATTATTGTTCTTCAAACGCAAGTGGAGACCTTGCAACAATCCAACAAAACATCTTACATGTCACATGACTTGTGTCCATATCCATTCGACACAACCTTGTATATGCCACCCTTTCCTCATGGATATGTGGTACCTCATTTTCCTAAATACAAAGGCAAAACGAACCCTATTGAACACATAAGAGAATTCACCACTAGTTGCATGGACATTGCATATGAGAAAACATATCTCATGAGACTTTTTTCTAGAAGTTTCACAGGTCATTCAAAGGAATGGTTCTTGCTGTTGCCTAAAGGAATCAAAACATGGGATGAATTGGTAAACAAGTTTGTTGAAAACTATGCCTATAACATTGACATAGATATCGAAATTGCCTCCTTATGCAGACTTACCCAAGAGGATGCAGGAGAGACTTTTATCCCATTTTTTCAAAGATGGAGAACCTTAGCAAATAGATGCCCGATAGAAATACCTGAAAAGGAGAAATTCACCAAGTTTGTACAAACTCTCCTAGGACCGCTAAGGTATGGCTTACAAGTCCATTGTTGCACCACCTTTGTTGACCTTGTTGAAAAGGGTGTTCAACTTGAGAAAGCATTGATCGCCAAAGGCAAATTAAAGTATGATGGCAAAACCATCAACACCACCATTAATAATAACCCAATTAGCTCCAATGAAAAAACCAAATACTAGGTTAAGAACAAACACATCACCAATGATGGTGTGGTCGATGCAAAAACTGTCAATACAACAGGTCATGTACTCACCATCAAAGGAGTACAAAATAAAAATGCACCTATAACTACACCGACACCAACTGCCAATGCTATTCAAAGCAATCTTGCTCAATCTAATCAAAGGAAGCTACGTCAACCGCGACAATTCCAAAAATGCACATACACCCCTTTGGGTGAGCCTATTGAAATTTTCTTAAAGAAACTAATCTAGAATGGTGTCATAACATTGGAAGAACCTAAACCATATGACCCTAGTCAGTTCAAACCATCATAGTGGGATGATAGCACATTTTGTGATTACCACCATGTCAAGGGATACAAAACTTCCTCTTTTCGTCAATTGTGAAATCTGGTACAAGACCTTATTGAAAACCACACCATTGAGCTAGGCGATCAACCATTTACGTATAATGCGGATCATACTATCCACAAGAACCCACTATAGGATCATGGTTCTGGTAAACCCTCCTCATCTGGCACAAAGAATACCCATAATCAGGCCAATAATGTTCATCCTACCTCCAATTATTTTGGTGGTATAATCATCAACAACTTGTGAGTTGCTAATGAAGAACAATGTGTCAATACTATCACTATTAAAATGGCCCCGGACTGTAACGTCACAACACGCAAAGGCAAGGTCACCATCCTAGGTCCTTCTACACGTCAACCTAAAATCACCATACCTGGTCCATCTTCCAGACAGTCAAACCCTAAACCAGAGTTCAACCTTATTAAACAATTGAATAAAACACCCGCTCAAATATCCATTCTCGAATTTCTTCGTATCTCACCTGCACATAAGGCCATCTTGGATAAAGTCCTGCAAGAGTCGTCTGTCCCAACCAACATTGATGTCAACCATTTTGAAACTATGGTCAGATATATGAATTCGCCTCATCACATTACCTTTTCGAACAGTGACTATTCCTCGCCCAAACCATCTCATAATGATGCCCTTCATATTGAGGTTTTTGTCCACAAACATAAGGTTACACGAGTCTTAGTAGATAGCGGAGCAGGATTGAACATCTTCTCTTTAAAATTGGTTAAAGATCTTGGCTTCTCTGATGCCTATGTAGATGCTACCAAGAGCATTGTCATCAAGGCATACGATGATGAAGAACGTGCTTCTAAAGGCGTCATCACAATTCCACTCCGAGTGGGACCAGTTATTATAGATACAACATGCCAAGTCTTGGATCATGACATACATTACAATATCTTACTTGGTCGCCCCTGGATTCATGCTCTAAAGGCCATTCCTTCCACATACCACCAATGCCTAAAATTCCCTTTTGATGGTACTGAAATCACTATCCCAGGAGATCCTGATCTATTTCAATACTATACCAATCTGCGAACCACTGTTGAGCACTGGGTACCCATCAATTAAGAAGCCTCGACTTCCACCTCTTCCAAATATATTGACCCATTTGCACTCAGCAAATCATCCATTCCATCAACTTATGCCACACCATCTTCCTCGGCCTCCATACCAAGTAAAGACCTTCAGATCCATGACCTTGGCTATGGAGAATTCAAATTGAATATGGCTTACTATATAACCGCAATACCTAAGCCGCCTAAAGTCTATGGTAGACCATGTTCCATGATCGAGCCCAAAACAACTTTCAAGGTTCCACCAAAAATGGTTTTCATACTATGGGGGGATATGAGTAATGAAGTCATCATCGACATAGCTAACTCGATCTACAAAGACCCAGAAGAGTTACCTCCACTATTAGTGCATCTCTATGGAAAAGGCTATGATATATGTTAAGGCATTAGGTTTTGATGGTACAAGAGGTCTCGGAAAGGCCAACAATGGAAGGAGGGAACCTGTTATCATTTCTACAAGACCAAGGTACATAGGGCTAGGGTTTGACCAACTTAGAACTGACGATCAATGTACCTATGAACTTTCAAGTGAGGACGTAATGGCTCTAGAAAGTGTCAAGACAAGCAAAGAATACCTTACCAAAACTGACTCTAATGAATGGGAATGGGGATTTGAGGAAACCCTGAGAAACTATGATATTGATGAACTATTCCTGGACCCTGGTCAACTCCCCTTCGAAGAAATTTTTTGACAAGAGTACAACATTGACCCTATTGACAGACATTCCGAAAATAAGGAATGGGTAAGCATTCCTTGGGATCCAGAAGAACATAAGATGTCATTGGCAACATCCAAATTATCCCACCCCATTCCTGAGCCCACCCATGAGCCCAACATGCCTGAACCTACTATCCATACCTTTGAAAGGCCATCCAGTAGTCATGATGCCGATACTTTTGTGCCCTATTATGACTTTGAGTTCAACTCATCGGAATCTGAGTATGGTCCATCTGTTGCATCTGATACAGAAGTTGAAATTGACAACTTTTCCTTCACACTTGAGGCTTCAATTTGCACACTTTCCACATCTTCTCCATCTTTTACCAACACTGACGATGGAATTTCCCTTGTTTACCCGCAATTGATTGACTAGGACCAACAAGAACCACCAGTGATGGATATCTTTCAGAATGATGAAGCAATAGCAGAATTCATGGGGCTCTGAGAAGGCATACCTTGGGGTGATCACAAAGTAGGATTTACCATTGACCTAGATTGTGCAACTTACTTCGAGGAGACTATAAAATCCTCCAGTCGCAAAAATACAAAGAATAAGATAAAAAAAACAAATTTCTTTAGGTGAAAACCACAAGACACCTTCTAACAAAAAATAGTAAAAACAAAGGACATATCCAAAGGTGAAAACCTCTCTGAGGTGCCTAAGGATGGAGGATTGGAATTTCTTCCCATGACATAGGAAAAATCAGCCATGCTAATCGAAGACACCATCAAAGTTAACATAGCTACACGAGAGAATCCCAAAATGGTTCTCTTGGTCACATCATTAACAGAGGAAGAAAAACTTGAGTTCTAACAATTCTTCACAGAAAGGAAGGTTAACTTCGCATGGTCATATGCTAACATGCTAGGCCTAGATCCAGAATTAGTATTGCATCATCTTCTATTAATTCCAAATATCAAACCAATCAAACAAAAGTTATGAAAAATACATCCACAGATTGCACTACTGGTAAAGGTTGAACTAAAGAAGTTACTGGATGCTGGATTCATAAGATCAATAGATTATGTTGACTAGATATCCAACATTGTCCCTATCACAAAGCCAAACGAACAAATCCATATCTGCATGGATTTCAGATATTTGAATAAGGCTTGCCCAAAAGATGATTTCCCATTACCAAATATAGACATGATTGTTGATCTCATAGCAGGGTATGAGATGCTATCTCTCATGGATGCTTTCTTGGGCTATAACCAAATCCAAATTGCAACAGAGGATCAACACAAAATGACATTCACCTACCCATGGGGAACATACTGTTGGAATGTCATGCCTTTTGGCTTAAAGAATGTAGGCGCCACATACCAAAGAGCTATGACAACAATCTTTCATGACATGATGCATATCCTAATGAAATATTATGTGGATGACCTCTTGGCAAAATATTTGACATGGAAAGATCATCTCAAAGTCCTAGACAAAATTTTTAGATGGCTAGAGGATTACAAGGTTCATTTGAAACCAAAAAAATGTGTCTTTGGAGTCACTTCAGGCAAGCTTTTGGGTTACATAGTTTCACAACGAGGCATTGAGGTTGATCCCGCAAAATTGAAATCAATTCTAGACATGCCTCCACCAAAAGAAATCACTGAGTTGAGAACACTTCAGGGCAAACTACAGTCCATCTGATGCTTCATCGAACAGTTGGCAGACAAGTGTCAACCATTTCAGTACCTATTATGCAAAAGTATCCCCTTTGTATGGACAGAAAAATTCCACATAGCCTTCGAAAAAATCAAATAATATCTATTGACACCACCTGTCCTAATGCCACCTATTGAAGGCAAGTCATTGATCTTATATGTCTCAACAACTACAAATGCATTGGGGGCATTATTGGCACAAAATGACAATGAGGAAAAAGAAAGAGCCATATACTATATCAGTCGCACACTGATAGGATACGAGTTGAACTATAAAACCATTGAACATGCATGCCTTGCAATTGTCTTTGTAGCATAGAAACTAAGACATTACATGTTGAGCCACCAAACACACTCGGTAGCCAAGATTGATCCACTAAAGTATCTCCTAAGTCGGGCAACATTGATAGGTTGTTTAGCAAAGTAGGTCATGATATTGAGTGAATATGACATACAATATGTTGAGCGCAAGGCAATAAAAGGGAAGGTAATAGCAAATCATCTTGCGGATGCACCCATCCAGAATACTCATCCACTGATAAATGATTTTCTTGATGAGTCTATCTTTCATGCAGAACCTGCATTACCATGGAAGCTATATTTTGACGAGTCCCACACTGGTCATGGCTCAAGAGCCGACATCTTGTTCATCACACCACAAGGGGATTCAATT
Organism: Sequoiadendron giganteum; assembly: GCA_007115665.2. Lineage (NCBI taxonomy): Eukaryota > Viridiplantae > Streptophyta > Pinopsida > Cupressales > Cupressaceae > Sequoiadendron > Sequoiadendron giganteum. Next base: position 679,367,516 of record CM021100.1, on the reverse strand, counting down.
CCTAAGTCATTCTAGATCACCTTCCCTTGTACTAATAACATTGTAGAATACAAATCATTGGTCACAGGACTCAAGATCGTAATTAAATGGAAAATTCAGACATTGCTCGTATTCAGGGATTCTTAGCTAGTTATCAACCAATTTAATGATGAAAAATTGCTTCCTTACAAGCAAATGATGGATAGCTTCTTGACATATTTCAAATTGATTTCCTTTGAAAAAATTCCCAAGACACAGAATAAGGCAGTTGATGCAATGGCCACTATTGGATCTCGATTGGGCATCCCCAAAAATGTGTCACAATTTGAGTTCTTAGTTGAACAACTATCGATGTCAGCATATGACATCCTAGACTCAGAAATGGTTTGTGAGATTGTTGGTCCCAGTTCACCTTGGTACCAAGACACTTATGACTATCTAAAGTCCCAAACCTTACCACCCAACCTTTCTAATAACTAGAGAAAGTCCTTTATACAAAAAGCTTCCCAACACACCATCGTAAGTGACACCCTATACCGTCGTGGCTTTGATAACACCCTTCTTCATTGTCTCAACACTGATGAAGCCCAAACAACTTTACGAGAAGTACATGAAGGTATCTACGGATCTCATTCGAGTGGTCCAACGTTAGCTAGGAAAGTCACCAGACTGGGATACTACTAGTCGACATTGGAAAAAGATGCTTTTTAGTTTGTCAGAACATGTTAGAAATGCCAGGTGCATAGTGACCTAATTCACGCACCTGCATAGGAACTAAGACCGATCACTTCTCCATGGCCTTTCACACAATGGGGACTTGACCTCGTGGGCAAGATCCATCCATCCTCCTCTAACGGCCATAAATTCATAATCACCGCCACTGAGTACTTTACTAAGTGGATTGAAGTCGTCCCTCTCACTTACATCACTAGTAAGAAAATATCAAAGTTTATCCTAAATTACATCATCTGTCGATATGGTGTTCCACAGCCCATCATCATAGATAACGGGATTCCATTAAAAAATTAGGACGTTCGTGGACTCTGTGAGCAATTTCACATCCAACATCATTTCTCCACCCCATATTACCCACAAGGTAGCAACCAAGCTAAGGCATCAAATAAAACAATTCTTCACATTCTTAAGAAGACCGTCAATGACGCTGGTCAAGATTGGCACCTATAACTTAATCCTGCCTTATGGGCCTATCGTACCAGCATTCGTACCCCCACTGGAGCCACTCCATTTTCCCTGGTTTACGAATTTGAGGCCATATTGCCCATCGAGGTCGAAATTCCTTCTCTCCGAGTCTCCTTGAAATGAATGATTGATGATGAAGAGTATAGACACTCTCGCCTACATGAGCTAGAAATGTTACAAGAAAGATGACAAAATGCCTTAAATCACTTGCACGCATATCAAAATCATCTTTGCCGAAGCTATAACAAAAGAGTAATGGTGATAAAATTTTAAATTGTTGATTTGGTCCTCATGCAAAATCCAAGAAATTAGGTGGACCGTGAAAAGCCTGGTAAGTTTGAGGCTAATTGGCTTGGTCCTTATATTATTACTACTGCATTCGGTTCTGGAGCTTATCAGTTGGCCACACTTGATGGAGAATAGTTGACAGAACCCATCAACAGCTTACATCTATGAAAGTTCTACACATACCATCAGAGAGCTTGCCTAAAATCCTAAAAATACCAAAAAAAATGAAAAATAAAGAAAAAATCATCCCTTGATGAAAACCTGGCAAATAGGTGTCCTGGTGACACTAAAAAAATAGAAAAAATAGTAAAAAGAAATAAATTCATCCAATAGTGAAAACCTAGCAAACAAGAGCTTTCAATAAGTACCATGGTGAAAACCTAGCAAACATGCGCCATGTGTAGTCGATTGTTGCTTCACCATCTACTGTTATGCTAATCGACCCTTATCCACTTCCCATAATCACAACAACCTAGCACATTCATGACAGTCATCCTAAGTCCTGTCAATTCCAGCCATGGTTATCATTTGGTTGACATCACCCCTTGCATATCCTTGCCTTTTGCCTTGTGTCTATCTATCTCCATATCATTGGACTCAGGTAATCCCTACTCTGTCTAGGGGAAAGACCTTTATCATGTAACTGCAGTGGGTGTCGCATATGATCCCACATCCTTAAAAAATCCTGAAAAAAAATCCTAATTTTTTTTAAAAAGTCCTGAAAAAAATCCTAAAAATCTGAAAAAGTCCTAAAAAAATCCTTAAAATCTGAAAAATTCTTGAAAAAAAAATCTAAAAATTTTAAAATGTCCTAAGAAAATCCAAAAATAGAGTCAAAGTCAATGTTTGTTTAGTCAATTCAATCGGTCACATCAATCAATCTTTTGTCCATGTCTGAACTACATTGTCTCTGCACATTTGCTATGTAGGCAAGATTCATCTTTGAATCCCCGAGACATTAGGTTAGTCTTTCTAGGTTTTTCAAAATAAAATCATGATTCAAAATCTTATCCTTTGGACAAGGTCATTGGTCATGTCGAACTACGAGGTCTCTGAGTGCATGACGTAGGCAAGGCCGTCAATCGATAAGCCCTCGAGGCCACACTAGGTTAGTCCATTAGGGTTCATGGCACAACATTTTCACACACATCCAACTACCTTCAAATCACGCAAATCTTTTGTCAATCCTGAGCAGGCAGTCTATCAACAATCTGTTTCATTAGTAATTTCGGTCAATTTAGCATGTTAGCAATGACATGTCATCAAATTCTATCAAGACAATTTAACCTGGCAAAATTTTGGGTTCTTCTTCAAATGTGTCCTTCTGAAGAGCAACTCTCGTCATTTCTTTATGCTTTTGGATGTGTCCTTCCTAAGCATCATCATCATCATCTGACATTTTGATGGATTCTCCTAACTCCAAGAATCGATCTCCTAGATATCAACGTCATTTAGGATATGTCCTTCCTGAATTTAATATCACTTGACATTAAAACACTTGGAAAACACTTGGCAAACTTTATCTATCTTTTTGATGGTTATCATGATATTAGTTCCTTATGTCATAGGAACCATGACATATCATGATGATCATCCTTGTCTTTTTATGATCACCCTACTACTAGTTTCTCAAGGATGTCCTGACTTCAAGATTTAGAGAAGAAACGATGTAGTACGATGATTTTCTTATCTTTTTTTGACTATCATTTGGCTAGTTTCTCAAGGATGTCCTGACATCAGGATTTAGAGAAGCAACGACGTCTCATGATTGGTCTAGTTTTTTTGGCGGCTAGTCATGACAAAATGACTAGGGGAAATTATGTTCTTTGTATGAGTCATGATCATCCTTGTCTGTGAATATTGATCTATGTCATATCATAGTGTTTGTTGACCATCATGACATTTTCGCCCAAAGATGATTAAGAGCAACAACTAGGATAGCACTATAGCAAATTTTTGAAGGATTTTTGTTTTCACACTAACATGCATGCCTTTCTTCGCACTAACATCCATCTTCGTCTTCTCTTCTCCCATTCTCTGATGATATACTTTGACATAAAAACAAAAACAAAAAAAACAAAGTTGCACATGAGATCATACGAGCATTTCATATTCACATTTCACATCTACATATATCAAATATCATAATTCACATTGCATAACGCTATCATTTAAATCCATCCATCTCATATCATAAAACCATCATTTGCATACACATATAGGCATCATTAATATTATTTGCATTAACACATAAGAATCACATTACACAATGCATACATACATAACCACATCCATAATTCCATTCATAAGCATAAACATAATATCCATACATCTCATAAGCATAGTTAAAGCATCACATCGCATATGATAAATCATAAAAACACCATAACATATAGAATCACATAGGCCACATCAAAATTGCATCGCATATATATAATCTCACAAAAATGTAATGTCATGGGATAGAGTCATAGGATATCCCAAAAATGGAGCTCACAGGCTCGAATATCAAAACATGAAAGTGTCTAAATACAAGTCCTATGATGTCCCTCCTCTATCCCATGGAGGTGAATCATGCGGTGGTTGTGAAAGACTAATCACCCAAAAGGTGACCTAGATGGGAGTAGCATCTGGAGTATGACTCTAGGATCCCGAGGGATCAGTAACAAGAGGTTGGCTCTACTCTGCCTGACTAATCACCCAAAAGGTGACCTAGATGGGAGTAGCGTCTGGAGTCTAACTCTGGGATCCCGAGGGATCAGTAACAAGAGGTTGGCTCTACTCTTCCTGGTGTCCTGATGACACTGATCTATGCTCATGCTCTAACCTATGGCTATGGCCTGATGAATGCCTATGGGGGCTATGTGACCTGTGACTTGATGTCTGCCCTGACGAAGTGAACCCCCCAGCACTCATATGACTGCCACTATGTGACTTTCTGTTGTTGTGGGTCTGGGTGCCACTGCCTATCCTGCTATATGATCGGGACAACCCTGGGTCAAATCTCTCTAGTGGTGCAACCTACTCATAAAGCAACCTATATCGACCCCTACTCTCAGCCATCTTGGCTAGCTCCCTAGCCATATCCCCTGTCAGCCCTAAGCATAACTCTACAAACTCAATGACCCATAGGTCTGACTCTTGTCATTGAATAATGGCCTGATCTCTCTCCACCCTGGTGACCTCCAACTCCACTTCCAAGGCCTTGTTCTGAGACAAGGCCGCATCTAATCTGCTTTGGAGGTCGGTGATCCTCTGGTCAATGGTAGCATCTATCAAAAAAATCGGTGACATGTCCCCCTCCTCGTCCCCATCAATCATTTGCTCTCGCAGTATCTGGTCTACCTCATCCTCCCCCTCATCCTCATCCTCATCCCTCTCCTCCTCTCCTCGAACCTCCTCCATGTCGATATCAAGAGGATGGTGCTCACTAAATGGATCCTCCTCTACGGGCATCTATCCCTCTGCTCTACCCTCCACCTCCTCTCCACCCTTGACCACATCCTCTGCTCTCGCCTCCACCTCCTCCTCCCCCCTTTGATCTCCTCCTTGATTTCCTGCTCTGCTGGTTTCTCTCTCTCCTCACCCTCCTCTTAGATGGGTGACAATGGTACACCACCCACTCTCCACTTGACTCTCTTGGGCTGCCTCTGCTCTCTGTCATCCGTCCTCCTCCCTCGCCACCCCCACCACCCCCATCATCTCCCCCACCGCAGCCTCCATCTCCTCTTCCTTCGTCTACCCTACCTCCATCTCGGCCCTTAGCCCCTTTTCCATCTCTACCTCCATCTCTCCCCTCAACCCCTCTGCCATCTTTGCCTCCATCCCTACCACCCCGACCTCTACTCTGCACCCGTGGGATAACTCATCTCCGGTTATAGGGGTGGACCATTTGGATTTGTCAATGGAATAGGCCTATGAATCTGCCACCAGGCGTCAAACTCGATAGATGTCCTTGCATCTGTTGGACCTCCCCTCCACATACACTGAAGTGCAACAAGACCATCTACCTATTGCTCGGCCACTGTCACTGCTATAGGCGACCCCCATATGGTCTCTCTAGAGGACCGTGCATACTCTGCGGTGCCTACTAGCACATTCTGCTGCTCCTCGAATTTTCGTAGTACCCACTGGGGTAGGTACAACTCAATGATCCACCGGCTCTGAACCGTGCAACCAATCAAGTATCGAAACTATCTACATAGTGACAAATGACCATCCTCATCTAGCCACTGACTGCAATCTCTGTAGGGCCTCCAAACAAAACTAATCATGGTATCAATCCGATGACACCAATACCCAATATCTACCACATGAGTCTGGCTAACTGAACCGGCATAAAGATAGACATAGGGTATCCCATCACCCAACTGCTGAATCTGTACTGGTGGCCAAAAAATGGGAATGTGCTCCCATGCCCAGATCATAAGAAGTGTGGTACCGCAACTGATAATCTGACTCTCATGATAGACTACCTCATGAAGTTGATGGTATAACATGGCCAACAAGTAGGGCCCCCAAGAAAAAACTATCCTCTGACCCCGCATGTGGACTAGTACCTACCCCATCCAATCGGATATCCATGGCCGCGACGATCTGAAATCAATACTCCAACAATCAGTGTCATGAGCATGGCATCCCACCATGGAAACTGGTTAGCCACAACATCCCATCCAATCTCATAATCGTCGATACCTATACCAGCACCACCGACATCCTCATACATCTTTGATAGGGCCTGTCACCCTCGGTGCGTATCATACACAACCCTCTCCCCGCTGATCAAGATGTGAAGAATGCAGTAAACATCCTCCAAGGTAATCATGGCCTCTCCTATAGGCAGATGAAAGGAGAAAATCTCTGAATGCCACCTCTCACAAATTGTTGTCAATAAGCCCCTGTTTGCCCGAATAATGGGCATGTAGGTGACATAGTATAATCCCAGTGTCATCAATCATTGTCTCTCCCTATCACTTAGGCGATCTCTAAAGGCATACATTGCTAGTCTGAACTTTCGTGTATATATTGGCACTAATCATCTCTACACATGTAGAGGCAAGAATTAGCACACATGGGTCAACATTATGGACACATTATTACTATTGAGAAAGCAAAAATGCATTTAAACAAGAGCCTAAGCAAGGTCAACGATCGTCAATGGCAATTGTGTCAGGTTGACTGCAAATATGTTGTGGTTCATCACTTGCGGCTCTGGACTTGGCATTTGCGTCGCAATATAGCAAATGCATTGTTCTATCTAGCCATTATGTAATCCCATAACGATTGCATCGTTAGACAAAACAATTGCATCATGGAATTGCACATGTGTCGTTTAACCTTGCAATTGTGTCGCAACATTGCACATGCATCACGAAATACTTCACATGCATTGTATTTTGACGCTTGCATCATTTCCCCTATCAAATGTGACTTTTTAAGCTTTAACCTATCTACCTGGTGCACTTGCTTCATGACGCAAACAAATGCATCAAACGCGAAGTCAATTGCGGCTTATGCGACAACATTTGCATAGCAACAGATTTGTTTATCCCCCAGAAACCCTAATAAATGCATGAAATTTAAAAAAATCACAAGTGGGATAAGGTACTTACCGGTGCCTCTGCGCCCTTGGGTCAATGGAAATTCCACACGTGGTAGCCACGGTGGTCTGTTGAAGGAAGCACCATTGTCTCTTTAAGCTCTTATCTCTGAAAATTCTAAATAGCAAATGAGAAAATGACACTTGGTTTTTCTTTTTCAACCTATTTATAGGCTGAAAATTAGGGTTTTGATCTAGTGGGTTTGTACTGGAGGCTCATTTGACCATCTTTGTCTGGCATTCTGGCTAGCTTAGCATTCTCCATTCTTGAATCTGATCATGTCATTAAATTGTTTAATCGGGACACTTTCCAAATTTTTTTGACCTCGGGTCAAAATTCAAAAAAATTCCTGAGGGGGCATAGGCACTTTGTACCTTCGTTGGGGCATATTTTGGACTTGTTTTCTTTGCCATAACGCGATAACCTACATTATGACAAAGAGGGGCAAATGTAGACACATAAAAATGACCAAGGCCTGCAAGCACTATTTTATCACTTTTCCTCCTAGCATAATTATGACTTTGTAATTATGTTTCTAACCCACCTTCAACTATTAATTAAATAATTCATAATTATTTAATTAATTCATGATTTTTTATTCTTCATGATTATTAAATAAATAAATCTTATTTATTTATTTAATGTGTCACTAATTATCAAAGTCTTCTCATAATTGAATAAAGTTCTCAATTTATTAAGTTAATCTTTATCATTAATGTCCTCTTGATTATTAAATAAATATATTCTAATTTATTTAATATGTCACTAATTGCCAAATCCTTTTTTAATTAAATAGATTTATTAATTTATTTAATTAATTAACTACCTCTTCTAAATTAATAATTATTTAATTACTTTATGTGACATTTCCCTCTTTTTAAATAAAACAATTTGTTTAAAAATGTCTCACATGGTTAACTGCTTCTTCTTTTAGTAATTAATTTTGAATCAATTACTTACTATTTCACAAAATCCATATTTTGAAGTAATTTTAATTCAAAATGAAAATATTCTTCTACAAATCAAGTAATTGCTAAAATTGTTGATTTTCTAAAATCTCATCTTCTTATCTTTTGATTTTTACTAATTTCATCTCAATGTCACATTCATTCTCCATCCTTGATTTAATTTCTTAAATTAAATCTTGTCCACTCATTTGGGAATTTTACCCTAACCCTAATTGAGAGTTGTCATTTTGAATCTTGACCATTGATTCTAGGGCATTTCCTAAATCTTCTATCTCATTCGTTCATCCAAAATTGCATTTTCTATAAAATGTCAATTTTGTCCTCATTTTCAACAATCTTAGAAATTTGGAGAAATCTCTTAATCTATTAACTTATCTTCTTGCATTCTTGTTTATCATTTAGCTACTTGCATTCTAGATTTAACTTCATTTTGCATTTAGTTTATACAAAATCCTTCAAAGCTTTGTTTAGGGTTGGTCAACATTATAGAAGTTTGCTCATCAAATATGAGGGCACACTCTTTATCACAACAAGCTAAGAAGGTGCAATGGAAGTCAGCCATGGAGGAGGAAAGATTGGGTGAAGTTTCTTCTTGTTTCTTTTCTTATTTCTCCTATGCATTTTATTGCTTTGTTGGGTTTAATCTATTTACACGCATGCATATGTTACTAACAATCTATCTTGCAGAAAATCCATCATTACACACTTTACTCCAGTTTTCCACCAAGACCATTGATAGTATTGAAACTTTCATCCACCCAAAGCATGTAGCCTACAATATCTTCATCTTCTGACATCCTTAAGGTTTCAATTTTGGCTTTGAAATTATGCATCTTTTCTTGCTTGACCTTATCATCTCCTTCATAAATGCTCTGTAACTTTGTCTAGATCTCTTTAATAGTTTTGAGGCTTATCACCTTCACAAGTTTTGAATAAGAAAGCCCACTCAATATAGCATTCCTTGCTTTTCCATTATTATAATAATCCCCAGTCTCATCATCACTTGTCAAAGGAGTAGTAGGCACAGTGTATCTAGTTTCAATTGACTTTCAAACACAAACTCTTAATGAGACAAGAAAGGCTTCCATCTCCAATTTCCAAAAAGTATAGTTTGTTCCATCAAACAAAGGGACCTTGACACCATTCATGTGTGCCATCAGATCTACCTAAAGCAGTTATGATTCTTCCAATGAATCACTGCTCTGATACTAATTTTTAGACACACAAGACAATTGAGAGGGGGGCTGAATCAGTTGTACATTGAAACATTTAAACCCTCATGAAGCTTCAAATCCTCATTAAACATTAGCATGAATATAAACAAGTGAAACATCAACACATCAACAACCATACACAATAGAACACCAGATTTAAGTGGAAAACCCTAATTAGGGAAAAAAAAATGTTGAGGATTAACTCACATATATATGAATAACAACACCGATACAATAGTCTCACTATCAAAAGGGATCACTACCCCAAAAAAGAATGGCTCACTGCCCAAAGGACTCAGTATCCAAAATAGAAGAGAATAGAAGAAGACTATTACAAGGAGGTTCACTACCTCAAAGAAAAAGGAAGATCCACCATAATAACTCTACACCATTTGCAATCTTTAGTTCACTACCTCCAAAAAATTCAAGCACATTGAAAATTTAGACACCTGCTCACTACATTTGGTAGCCTTAGGCATTTAAGTTCACACTCAGATCACCACACTTGATCACATTCACATCTCACTTCACATCTACACCATCTTCAATAATTAACCTTGCTTATATATCCTATGTGACCTCAAACGACCTTGTTTAGGTCAGCCTCAATTAAACGTGTGTACCTCAAACGTGCAACCAACAAATAGGTCAGCACCAAACACTTCCATGGTGGAAAGAAGTCAAGGTGCATCACACTAAGGGTTAACCAAGACCCATATCTACACTGGCGTGCAACACCACACTTTCATAGTGCATGAAGCACATCTACAAGTAATGCTAACACACCAAGTTGGCCAAAATTGTATTAGCACTACCAAACAATGAATTCACTCTTCACCAGGTCTAGAAACATCTTGTGGACCATTAAGTAACATCACACAACACTCCATAATATTCTAACCTTGTCAAAATATTCGGCAACACTATCAAAACTGCCTAAAATTGAGAATACTTAACATCTTGTGCAACCAACCACACTACCACAGACATACAACTCACTAACCAACCTTGCAAAACACCTGAACACACAACACTCCAAGGGATGGTAGATACATACAGTATTAGCACATTCCAAAATCCACAAGACAAGAAACCTCAATGTGGAGAAATGTAAAGCAATTCCATTTCTCCTAAACAACCTTTTTCACAAGAAACACATTGTCAAACACATCTTCCATTGCCACACAATCCAGAACCAAATCTCTGGATATAACACCTCCAATCATCTCATCCAAACTGCACAAGCACATCTTCAACCATGAAGAAATGTGAAGCATAACAAAGAACACAACTCTTTCACCTTGTACACTCTCTTGTTCAAACTTTCTCAAAAGCACTTAGAAACCAAGTGAACTAGCTGTATCAACATCAGAAAAACCTTCTCATCACAACCACACTAGAGATTGCAACAATCTCCTCATCTATAACACCTTCTCAACACCACACTAGAGGTTGACAGAGGTTGACATCAATGACAACACTAATGAAAACATGGTGCAACAATCTCCCTGTTGACATCAATGACAACACTAATTTCTAACAATCTCCCCCTTAGTCATTGATGGCAACACTAGCTCTAAAAATCCATCAACAACAAAAGAAACATTTCCATGGCAACACCAACTCACAAAAGCAACCCTACATCAAGCAACATTCCCCCTTTCTTGAACATTTCAGACTTCTCTCCCCCTTTGACATCGATTATTTCCTTGTGTTCTTCACACTTCACTATCCATGTTTTGTTAGACTACACTCTCTCCCCCTTTGACATGAATGGAAAAGGACAACACCTACACACTTAACTTCAGGAAACACCTATAGACAAATTTCTCTCCCATTTACTTTTTATCCATTACTCTCTCTTCATTGTTCTCAATCTACTACTCTCTCCCCCTTAGGGACACAAGATATGCTCCCCCTAACTGCACCAACAAAAGACACCTCTAGCTACTCCCCCTAAGAGATATCCTTCATCAGTCCAAGACCAAGAATATATCTTGAATATCTCAATAGACTTTGAGCTTAAAAACCAATGCCAAGGTAGTGGCACACTAGAAAAAGAAGCTCATGAGACCCTCTAGTCAATAGAATAGAAGAAGACCATGGGTACCAAGGCTTCGTTGATGGGAAAAACCTCAAAAATACTTGAGTTAAAAAATTTAACAGTATCTCATAATGCTAGTACACTCTATTCTAAGGTAAAAAATGAATTTGAATGCCTAGATCATCTTGACAAAAACTTTGAAGAAGAGGACACATTATCTAATGTTGTTGCTAGCTTTGAAAATAAAACTTTGAGATTGCAATATCTTATTGATCAAGAAAGAAATTTCTTTGAAAATGCTAATGATACTCTCATGTCACCCACAAGTTTCACTATGGAAACACATTAGAATTTTTTAATTATGAGGATAAAGATAATAAAAATAATGACACAACTTTTAATGCTAAGGTCAAGTTAGTGAAGAGGTGGAAAATAGGGTTGATTTAAAGAGTTTTTTTTTCTTTCTAGGTAAGTGCTATCAAGGGGACAACTCCCATAATATAAGAACCCAAAAAATAAAATAAATTCATGTCCTTGCCACCAGGGGTGCAAAACAACACAAATTTGTGTTGTTCAATCCTACTTTCCTAACATGAATTATGATTTTCCAATGAGACCGAACCAGTAAAACCTTAATTTTAATGTGCATCGACACACAAAATTCCTTATTTATTCCTCAAAATTGTTGATCTTAGTGTCATTAGGTGTTTGATATTAGAAGACTACAATTTATTCCTCTTCACCTCAATCCATTCTTGTTCATTCTTGTGAGATGGATTCAAATCATTACTATTTCCCTTCTTAGTGAAAGCGCCATGGGAGACTCCAATTAGAGAAACTGATGACATAAAGGACTGTGGATCAAAAAAATTGATGATGGTGGGCCAAAAATATTAGCGAGGGAGAGAGTAGCATTATTAGCATCCAAGAAAACCTTTCAAAATTTCAACAACTAGAGGCTGCAAATCGGTTGAAGGAGGGGGGCGAGAAGCATCATCTTGATCATATGTAGCAAAAGAATCCTCCTTTGCATTAGGTGTGATGACATAATGGTTGGACTCAACACCAATCCACCATGTGGGATGATTTAGAACATCTTTACTTCACTTGAAACCTTGCTTCTTATTGCATTGGGATGTAACATGGGAAGTAGAGAAGCATTTCTTGCATCTGAAGGCAATCTTTTCGTAGTCTATAGGTTGCCTCCATTGCCTATTTCTGAATTTTAGTGAGATTTTTGCTAGGATTCCTTTGGATAGATCAAATTCCACACATAATCAAGCACAATTAGAGTTTTCATAGTTAATTATTTCCTTTGAAATGTTGTGATACTTCCCAAGCCCATTGGCAATAGCTTTCAAACACTCAATCTCCTAGAATTCTAAAAGAAGGTAAGACAATCTTACCCGAAGGTATGCTGAAGAAAACATCTTTGTTCGAGGATTAAAGGATGGGAACCATGGCTTAATGCACAAGAAATCCCCTTAAAAAAACCATGGACTAGTATTAAGAACGAATTCCTTGTCTGCCAAAGATTCAAATTCCAAGATGAAGAAACCCCTAACACAAGGGTAAATACTAATTTCTTCCTCCATGTATTCCTTCCAATTTTGCTTATCCAAGTGTGCAATTCACACAATTTTGGCTAGACCCTCAAAAAAATTCAAATTAATGCATGATCCTATAGGTATTCTTCTCTATCATACATAACACCATCCTGAATGATTTTTGGAATCAAATCTGAGTAGCAAATCGTGAAAGGGGGATTCTGCACTATGTAGCAGCAGGTTGAAGAGTGATCAAGATGGAGAGAATCTAACATAGGGAAAGATGAAGGTATTTCTTTCCCCTTGACCCCACGAGACTCCAAACCTAGGGCTGCCTTGAAATCCAACCTAGGGTTTTCTTGCACTCCCAGGGGAGAGGCACACAAGTTGCTCTCAAGCAGGGGTGCCCTAGCAACACCAAATTCATGGTGCAGACTCCTACTTGCAGCCTGGCATGGGACCACACACCTCTGAAGACATGTCTACTAACTACATCGCACTTCACGTAGGAGGATTCAAAGTGATTCGATGCAATACAGTCCATAGTTCATGTATTAGCCCAGTCCACAATGAACCCAACATCCCTAAACCATTATTTCCATCCTTTGTTGAGAGCACAATTTTGTGGATCCTTCCTTTGCGGAGCGAGTGTGAAATTCTGTAGAGCTGGACATTACAACCATTAATTTTAAAAAGTTGATTTAACAATTGAAGATAGCATGAGATTTAAAAGTAGAATGTATGAATGCAATCAAGAGAACCTTGATTTTATGAATGAATCTGATGGGATTACTTAGGATATTGTGATGAATAAAAAATGGGGAGTTTCAAAATATATCTAAGGCGAGGGGCTTAAATGCATTATTGATTAGATGATGTGTGTTTGTGACAAATATTAAAAATTTATTTATTTGACTATGAAGGAGATATTAAGTAAATTTATAGGTTAGTTGTATCTAAATGATATAACTTAGCTTACTAAATTTGAGACTAAATTATTTATGATTATTGATTATATGAAAAATGATGATGACATTAGGGAATTTTTCATGCACATTTTAGAGCAAGCTAACCTAAGTTATGAGTCACATCATTTGGGCTACTAATGAAATGGGTAGAGGCTTAGAGCCTTTACACCATGTGAGGTTGAGTGAATTAAATTGTCATGAAATTAAATATTTAGGGTGTTTGGATGACTCAAAAAAAGTTCACATATAGTCTTTTGGCCAATGCAACATATATTACAAGATTTGTGTTGATTGGATTAGTGATGAAAATAATAAAATTAACGAAGTCATTGACATTAATATTAAAACTAGTGCTTGCAATAAAATTCCTCACTTAAATAGTGAGAAATATGAGTTATTCATGCATTCTAAAACTAGTAAATGTTTACAAACAAGTATGCATACTCTTTTTTTTCTAATTTTTAATAGCATAAAAATAGTAAAGATTATTTGGTTGATTTGGACTTGTTATGCAGATTTATAAATAATAGTTGCATGTACGATGTGCATGTATGAAAGGGGCATATAGAAATTGATGGAGAAAAGAAAACTATTGGTGAGGACAAGATATTTAAGAATAAACATCCACCCTTAGCAAATGATATCATGATACATGTTGTCTCGTCACCTTCTCTCATGCATTATCCTATTTTATTTTCTAATTTTGATGATAAAGGTGGTGGAAGTTTCATTATTTTGTCTAATAAGAGGGATAATGAATATAAAAATATATGATACATATGTGTGTGATCATAAGTGTAATCTCCATGAGCCAAAGATTAATTTGTTAGGGTTTTATAAGACGTGTTTTCTTTAGGCCAATTTTAATGAACAATTGTATAAGTAATGTTGACCTTAAAGTTTTAAATGACTTTATCGATGGTAACAATTCTCCAAGTGATGGGTATGAAAAAAATAAGTATTCTTGTTATTTTGACTATGAGGATTTAGTAACAAAACTTACTTGTGAATCAAGCATGACAATGATGAGTTGACGCAACTATTGATTTTTCATAATGACCATTTCTAGTATGAGTGCAAGTTGTACACATCTTTCAATAGGGATTTTAAGCACAAACTTGTTAGGTTTAGGACCATAAATGTGAAGCTCTTTTTTGGTTTTTAATTTTTAGATAAACCTTGAAATCCTCTAAAGGGTAGCCAACCCTTATGCTCAAGAAATGTCAAAGTTAGTGGACAACTAATGAGTAAGGATCTTTAGGCCCTAACTCCTACTCTTTGGGCTTTGTGAAACCTGGGAGGGTACTCCTTATTACACTTAAGAGATATTTAGTTCCTAAGAGTAATTTTATACATGGATAAAATAACTATTGAATACAACTAAGCATCCTTCACCAAATATTTGGCTAGTCTTTGAACAAATTACTACTTAGTGCTAGGAATTGAGAGGAACTTCAAAGTTACACACTGTAGACACTCAAAAATGTCCTAAGTCTATGAGCATCGTTTTTCCTAGTCATCATCTTTCAATAATTGAATAATTTTAATTATTCTATTATGTTCGATCATATTCTTTTATTAATTAAATAGTTTTTAAATTATTTAATTGATTCACCTTCTCATTTCTATCTTGATCAATTAAAATTATTTAATTGCGTTACTAATACCCCTTTCTTCAATAATTAAATAAATCATTATTTATTTAATTATTTATCTTTTATCACATGTCTATAGTCAGATAATAATAATTATTTGACCTTTTATTTTTCTATAATTAAATAATTAACGAAATTATTTAATTATGTGTCATTCTTCTCCTTTAAATAATTGATCCTAATCAATTATCCATATTTAATTTATATCTCCTATGAATTTAATTAAATCTCATTTGTCATTTCCTCCAAATAAATGATTTAAAATAAATTATTTATTTGCCACTTGTCCTTCTCCTCCATTTTCGAATAAATAATTCAAAATAAATTATTTATTTTCCACTTGTCATCTCCTTCCATTTTCGAATAAATAATTTAAAATAAATTATTTATCCCTCTATTTTGGTCAAAGATCCCCTGTCATTATTTCATGTCATAGTCTGCATGTCCTGCATGTCTGTCATAGCCGTGAGGCGTCATAGCCATTGGCATCATATCTTTTCCATGCATGGCATATTCTGATTGCATCAATTCTCAACCGTAGATCTTGGCATCTTTCTAGAAACTCGATCTTAGCCATCTATTTCGTAACTTCCCTCTCATGAATCCTCATCCGTTGATCTTAGAATCTTTCTAGAAGATCAATCTCGTCTGTCCTTTCAAATGGTTGTCTATAAAAGAAACCTTTCCCCTCCATTTTCAATTTAACAACTAGTTATCTCCAACTTTCTTACTTACTATTTGTAGGTATTTGCACAACTTCAACAACAAATCTGAGGGTAATATTGACATAAGAAGAAATAGGAGAGACAAGAGAAAAAATCAACTTCAAAAGGGAGTGTTTTATTTCATTTGTTTTTATTTTGATTGCTCTCTTTGTTTGTATTCTCTTGTTTAGATTGGGATAATAGTTTAGAAGTGTTGCCTGTCACTTTAATCTATACTATTTGCTTTTCCCCATCTTACATTGGTGAACCTGACGTGAATCGAATAATATTGCAAAAAAAAAATCGTTTGTTTTCTTGTTTGTTTGGTTGTTTTGCAGGTTACAGCCAAGAAGTTGCATAAAATCCCGTCATCTTCTTTTAAGCACAGAAAAATGGGCGCATAAATTCTTTTAAAATGATCATCTGGGTTTTGTAGCCCTCGTTTTCAGCTTTTCGAAACTTCGAACGGTTTAAAATTTTGTTAAGATTTGAAAAAGTTATGGCTATTTTAATATTTGCTGTTTTTTTAGTTTAGTTGTTAAAACCCGCGTTTTCTTTTGCCTATAACATTTTTTTCATGCAGAATCTTGGAAAAATAATTTCTGGGTTTTGAAGGTTTGAGTTTTAGCTTTCCATGGATATAAACCAATTGAAATTTTGTTAAGTTTTGAGAAAGTTATGATTATTTTAATTCGCTAGTGTCATTTTCTTTTGAGTTACTAATCTCTTGTTTTTAGCATGTGGCACAGCTTGGAGGGAGTCTAAAAAAATTGTTTCTTTAGAAACAAAAATCGAACTTTTAATTTTTTTAGGCATAATCAATTTTGTTTGCTTTCAACAACTACAATAAATTGCATGCACTCATTGGTTAAAATGAACATGCATTTCATTTCATGGGATTAAAATGAACACAAATTGCATGCACACTCATGGGTTAAAATAAACATGCATTTCATGTCATTGGCTTAAAATGAACTTTGTTTGTTTCACATCAAGTTAAATTTTTAAAATGAACAAAGTGTCTTGTGTGTCCTCTTCACATTATCATTTGGTAATTAAAATTTATAAGTGTCTTCAATTTTGTGTTACCCTTTGATGCAATAATCGAAGTATCCTCTCTCCTTGCGCATTTATGCGATCTTGGGTGTAAGAGAAATGGTTATTGCCTCTAGAACTTGGGCCTTCCTTGGTGGGAAAAAGTACTCACCCCAAGGCGACTCAGACCGGCAACGGAGCTTTTTGGCCAAGCTACCCCCGACCGGTATATAAATGTGAATCCTAAGGAAAAACCTGGATTACGAGTGCGGATGTGTCATACGGACCAAGTAGTACTCCCCAAAACCCTGTTGAGCGTAACCTCTTCAGGCTGGAGTGCCTCCTAAACGGAGCTTAATCTTGTGCCCCATGTATGGCCACTCGAACGGGGGTCCCGAACTAAAAACCTTTGTATAGTTGCCAAAATCATTCTATTTGCTAGCACAGCAACGGTCGTTGTGAAGGCATCTACATTCTCACAATTCTTAGTAGAGGTGATCAACCTGCCATGGGAGTTTTATGGGGGTTGGAAGCTTGGTTGGCCTGAGAAGTGAGTGCAATGTAAGGGGGAGCCCGTGCGGCCAAGCTTCTGGATTCACACGCTAAGAATAAGTGCGGTTGGGGAAACCCACGTGGAATTTAGCGAATATTATCCTTGCTTAACCTAGGGTTGTGCTTGTCTTCATTGTGCATGTTTTCAAATTTTCAAAGACAAGATATTGTGTTTGCCAAGTGTTTTTCTAAGACATTGAGACAAATAAACACCTTTCACGAACTTGGAAATGAACATTCAACTTGAAACAATTCCAAATTTCACAATCTAAAAGCCAAGACCAAACTTGTCCAATTTGATATCAAACAGTCTCTGTCGAAAATCAAAAATAAAATTGCTCAAATCTTCCATTAGTGACATCTTTAGTTTTCATTTACCCATAGGTTCATCCTTGCACATCATATCCTTAGTAATAGGGTCATTATCATTCCACCATTCCTTTATCTTGGTCTTAGGTACATTGGCACTTTGCATCCTTATATCCTTGAAAATCACAAAAAAATAGCACAATTTCATATCCATTTTGCATTGGAACCTTGCATTGTCATCCAAAGGTCACAATTTTTGTATGGTCCTCATCCATCCTAATCCAAATTCATGACCATGTCTTCACTTTACCTTGATCTTCTTCGTAGTCAAGCTGAATACCAACCGCTCACATACCCTTCTTACCAACAATCCATAAGCCTTAGTCCTTCATCCATCTACCCTCACTATCAAGAGTCCCTTAGCACAAGCCATGCCATTGACCCACAACAAATGTCCATTAGTCATCCCTATCCTAACTTTGACAAGGGAAACCAACCTTCCACTAGTCCATTCCAATCCTCCACATCCTATCATAATCCATCATCCACTAATCCATTCCAATCCTCCACATCTTATTCTAATCCATCATCCACTAACCCATTTTCATCCACTCCATCCCAAACTACAATACCATCTAATAAAGGCACATTAATTAATGCTCTCCAAGGACAACTAGCAAAGGAACTTGTTCAACTCCTAAATGAAAACGAACTTAGGAAATCCAATCACATTGTTGATCCTACACCATCCAACCATTTGTCACCATCATGTCCTCCATTGCCTACCAATACTGAAAAACATCTTGCTATTGAAACTCCATTATTGCCATGTCAAAATCTCGGGTCTATCAAAGAAAATCATATCCTTGTCCAAAATCAAATTCCATTGCCTAAACTTGAGGATACATGTCAAAAAGAAAGTCCAAAGCATGACATCACAACTTCACTTTCATATCAAGATCGAAGCAGTCCATCTCATGATGCCATCCTTAAGTCCATCCAAGAAGTCCTTCTAGATAATCATGGCATCCAAAATACACCTATCCTTGTTCAAGAGTCTATTCACAACCATGTTCTCCAAGATACACCTATTTTTGACCAAGATCCTACCATTGAACAAAAAATCCAAAATGATCCTCTTATTGACCTTTATGCCATTCATGATCAAACATTTGAAGAAGATCCCATCCAAACACAAAACACCTCCATTTCCCAAAATGAGACACTTGCCTCCTTTGGACACATAGATAATCAAATCAATGATATGGATAACATCAAAGAAGAGCATAAAGCAACTACTATTGATCAAGTCAAAGGAGAACACAAAGAAGCTACTATGGATCAAGTCAAAGAAGAAGATACAAAATCTATGACAAATCAAATTGATATCCCAAATGATTGAGAAGAAACAAGCATGACGAATGATAAATCCAAAACATTCTATCAATTAGGAGCATCCACCTTTGTCAAAGCAGGATTTCTTGTAGATGAGGAGATTCCAAGTAACAATTTTCACGTACAAAATGATGGGTTAGCATCTTGTTTTCAAAATAAGAAATACCTCATCGGAAACAAAACTTGTCAGAGCATGCAGTATCAAGGAAGAGGACTAGGTCTACATGAGTAAGGCATTATAGAACCAATACAATTTTATGCAAATCCTAGACATCAAGGTCTTGGTTATTCTTCAATCAGAGAATCAAATGATGTTAGTGGTACCTCCTTGATATTGGGGGCAGCTTTATCTGATATAAACATCAAAATGGGGGCCATGTGTAGTCCTTGTCATAAGGTTGTTTCCAACACTGCTTCCATCCACACCATAAACCATCATTCCTACATGAATAAATCTTCCATTTGGAACCAACAAAAAGAAACTTATTATAAATCCAAAAGTCAAAATCAAATGTCAAAGGTCATTATGTCAAACAAAAATTTAAGTGGACAAATGAAGTTAAAATGGATCCCAAAGAAAATTGGATCAAACAAAGAAAATATTTCAAATCCAAAAGTCAATAAAAATATGGAGCCACAAGAAAAGAGGACTCCCACATATAGTAAATGTCCACCTCCTTTAAAATGGTTATCAAGAAAGGCATATAAAAATGTTGGTTCCAAACACTATCCTAATCAAAATTACAAACTCCATCATCCACCATCCCAAGTTTGGAAAATAAAAATTGCTACATCCAAAACACCAAATTGTCCATCCACACCTACCATCATCCATCATAATCTTGCATCTCACCTAAAGTCCAAAAATCCTACTTCACAAATCCATCGCATCTTGGCAACAACCCTTTATCATAAGGACTCCCATGGTACTCTATCACGATGTGCGTATTTTGATAAGGCCAACACTAGGTTCAGAGAGGATCAAAATGACATCGATCAGTTGTATGCAAGTGCTATGATCTTGACAAAACAATTACTCCATAAAGGTCACTATTGGCATATCATGACACCAGTATCTACATCAACACCATCAAAAGATTCAGAACAATCAACAGTCATCCAAACTATCAAATCGATATAAAAAGTCAAAAAATATGTCACCTTGATGAAAACCTGGCAAGCAGGCATCTTGTGTGACATCATCAAAATGAAAGAAAAAAAAATAGTAAAGAGAAAAATTTCGTCCAATAGTGAAAACCATTTTTATGGCGCTTTGGATAAGTACCATGATGAAAACCTGGCAAACAGGCATCATGTGTAAGAGAAATTATCTATGTAGATTATTACACTTGGGGGCAAGTTGTCTCATCTTCCATGCCTTTCTCATGAAATTTCCATCTATCTATCCAATCCATATCATTTCCATCCATTTTCCCGCCTACCTTGATCTTGATAAGAAATGGGGTACAAACATAAATCATGCTTTGGAAATTTTTTGGACATGTCTATCCTTTGGTCATACACTACCCATGAAATATCATGTCATTTCCTTCATAGAATTTATCCAAACCCATATCTTGGAGAAAACAAATTGTTCCTATGCGAAATACTCCTTGGAGATCATATCCTAATTCTTCCATCCAATAATCCTCATGTCTCTTATCCTTTGCCAAAAGCAATCCATTATCTTTTCATACCTATTGTTGGACCTGGTTTCCCTTGTCGTCGGTTTAAGGATCCGAACTCACTTATCCAAGTGCCCTCCATAATCCCATCTGGTCCTAAGGTTATTCATTCAAAATGCAATGAGTCTAATCCATACAATCTTGCTATGCGACCTACCACATCATCCAAAACATTCCTCGAATTTGTTCCTAGCCTTGCTGCAAACTTTGATCCTTTAGTCACATAATCATCATCCTCATGTTGTTTCGGGATGTGTCCTTCCCCTATCAAACAACATTGTCATCATCATCATCACCTATCAATTGGTTTTCAGCTTGACTAGGGGCAAGATCATGTTTGTCCTTGGATTCATGTGCATGCCTTCCTAGTTGATTGTGGATATCTTTCACATGCATTTTTCATGATCCCTATAGTTATCATCCATAATAAAGTCTCATTCATCCATAATAAAGTGACATCCTTTCCATGAACCAAAAACCACCGACATTTAGCATCCTTCGCTTTCATATCCACCTATCACATTCGTCGCTTCCCCTCGCACATAATAAATTTGTCCTATACTCAACTGGGGGAAATTCCTTGACTTCCATCTTCATGGGAAATAATACATGGTATCACCCCTTTAAAACCTTCAAAATCCATAAAATGTCCTAAAAAAGTCCAAAAAAAATCATAAAATGTCCTAAAAAAAATCCAAAAAAATCAAAACATTTCAAAATCCAAAAAAATCAAAAAGCTTCAAAAATCCCAAAAATAGAGTCTGAGTCTGAATCAGTTTTTTTTAGAATGGTCGAACTATGCTGCCTCTGTGTGTTTGCTACGCAGGCAAGGGCTCATCTTAAATGATCCCCTGAGGCATTAGGTCAGTCCCTTTAGGTTGTCCAAGTACAATCATGACTCAATATTTGGTTGAATAAGACAAAGTCAAGTCGTGTCAAACTACGAGGTCTTCGTGCACTGCTACGTAGGCAAGGCCATCTATCGATGAGCCCCTGAGGCCCCCTAGGTCAAGTCCTTTACGGTTCATTGAGTTGGGTCATGTCCTTGGTCTAAAAGCAATCATCATTCAAACTACTTCAAGAAACAACAAACAAATTAAATTTTTCATCAATCAATTATCTTATCATCAACTCAATCAAGTCACTAGTCTTATATCGAAATGGGGCATCATGTCATTTGTCTCATTTGGTCTTATCTCTTGTCTTTTATCAGGATACATCCTTCCTGGGATTGGACTTTCTCAACCTTGTTATTCACCTTAAGCAGGATGTGTCTTTCTTGCAGTCAGGGTATCATGTCAAGACTTGTCACTTGGTCAACTTTCTCGGATGTGTCCTCTACCTAAACAGGATGTGTCCTTCCTGCGGTTGGGTATCATCACATCACTTGGTCATATTCATCAAATCTTTTTCAAACAATCAAACAATCTTGTCAACTTTGTCAATCGATCTTTCCTTAATCAAGATGTGTCCTTCCTAAAACCGAGGATTATCATTATCAATCAACTTTGTCACACCACTCAATCTTATCAGCTTGGTCAATCAATCTTGCCTTCATCAAGATGTGTCCTTCTTGAGGCTAGGCATGGTCAATTAAATCATTTTATCAATCCTTATTAACCTATCAATCAACTCGGTCATCTTGGTCAACCTAATCAACCAACCAAACAATCATCATTATCACTAGAAAAAACTCTCTTGGAAAACACTTTGTTGGTATGGATTTTCTTATCTTTTTGATTGGTTTTGGGTCATGTTACTAGTCTCCTCGAGGATGTCCTATCAATGGATTTAGAGGGACGATGATGGATCATGGCCTCTTTTCTCTGTTTGCTGCCTATGGTTTGTCTTGGCAAAAGGACTAGGACAATTGGGTCCTAAGTATGAGCTGGGGCATTCCTTGTCTTTTTGAAGATTTGTCTCTCCCAAATGGTCACCTTGCACACTTTGGTCTATATCATACCATGGTGTTTGTGGTCCATTTGTTACATTTTCGATGCCCAATGATGATAAATATAAATGTAAGCATGGAAGTTGGTTCTATTATCATTTCCTGTCTATCTTCTTTCCCCTTTTCATGCTAACATTTCTTCTATCCTTCATCCTTTAGTCTTATTTTCCATTTCAAGAGCACATTCATGTTCTTTGAATTCGCATGTCCTCTCGAGGGGGCATACCACAACCCTCTTGGTCATCCTTCCCCTTTCTCTTTACACTGGGGCATATTTCAGAATTAAATTTCTTTGATACAATGCGATGAACTACATTATGTCAAAGAGGGGCAAAATGTAGACACTGAAAAATGTCCTAAGTCTATGAGCATCATTTTTCCTAGTCATCATCTTTCAATAATTGAATAATTTTAATTATTCTATTATGTTCGATCATATTCCTTTATTAATTAAATAGTTTTTAAATTATTTAATTGATTCACCTTCTCATTTCTATCTTGATCAATTAAAATTATTTAATTGCATCACTAATACCCCTTTCTTCAATAATTAAATAAATCATTATTTATTTAATTATTTATCTTTTATCACATGTCTATAGTCAGATAATAATAATTATTTGACCTTTTATTTTTCTATAATTAAATAATTAACGAAATTATTTAATTATGTGTCATTCTTCTCCTTTAAATAATTGATCCTAATCAATTATCCATATTTAATTTATATCTCCTCCTTTAATTAAATTTATGAATTTAATTAAATCTCCTTTTTCATTTCCTCCAAATAAATGATTTAAAATAAATTATTTATTTTCCACTTGTCCTTCTCCTCCATTTTCGAATAAATAATTTAAAATAAATTATTTATTTTCCACTTGTCATCCCCTTCCATTTTTGAATAAATAATTTAAAACAAATTATTTATCCCTCTATTTTGGTCAAAGATCCCCTGTCATTATTTCATGTTATAGTCTGCATGTCCTGCATGTCTGTCATAGCCGTCGGGTGTCATAGCCGTCGGCGTCATATCTTTTCCATGCATGGCATATTTTGGTTGCATCAATTCTCAACCGTAGATCTTGGCATCTTTCTAGAAACTCGATCTTGGCCATCCATTTCGTAACTTCCCTCTCATGAATCCTCATCCGTTGATCTTAGAATCTTTCTAGAAGATCAATCTCGTCCGTCCATTCGAATGGTTGTCTATAAAAGAAACCCTTCCCCTCCATTTTCAATTTAACAGCTAATTATCTCCAACTTTCTTGCTTACTATTTGCAGGTATTTGCACAACTTCAACAACAAATCTGAGGGCAATATTGGCATAAGAAGAAATAGGAGAGACAAGAGAAAAAATCAACTTCAAAAGGGAGTGTTTTATTTCATTTGTTTTTATTTTGATTGCTCTCTTTGTTTGTATTCTCTTGTTTAGATTGGGATAATAGTTTAGAAGTGTTGCCTGTCACTTTAATCTATACTATTTGCTTTTCCCCATCTTACACACACCATAATTGAAAGTATTTTAAATGATTTTTTGTTCTCAATTCAAATCTCTAGTCAATTACATTGCTAGTTGGTTTATCTAAAGTATGATAATGAATAGACTAGTGCTTTATCTATTGGGAAATAAAGTCAAATCATGTAATAACCAATAATACATAAGCCATTTATTCAAAGATTATTAGACTATTGTCACACCACATTGTAGCATATAACTCACTATGTTCAACACGTAACTTGTTACCAAATATTATGTTCCTCCACACAAATTTATGAGATTATCTTAGCATTTAATCAACTCATTGAATTGAAGCCAAAAAAAATCCACACATTCAACCAAAACAATTGAAGAAGAACTAGAAGATCATTAACCCTTTCATTCATAACTTGCAGGAGAAATTACATAAGAGACTATATGTATAAGCACTTAATATTTTCCTTCATTTTTGCGGCTTGCATAAAACTCATTTAAGATTACTACATACTTCACTTATACCCCAGACATCCTATTGTTCTATATATCAGCATTTACACTATATTTTTCTTCCTAGACATAGCTCTTCACCTAGATCATTATAAGACTCAAAAATTGACCTCTGTAATTAGCCTTGAAATCCCTTCTATAGAATAAAGGATCAACAAGCATCAGGATAAATTATAGTCACATTTAACTTCATTTCATTTTCAATTTCACCAAACTTCAAAATATACCCTAGGCAGTTATAAGTAATCATTTGAAACACAAGGGACAACAAAATATCAAAAACTATTTGTTGGAGAAGTCCCACCAGCCTTCCAAAAGGCACTACATCACAACATCAAAATTTGTACGTTCACATCAACCCAAAAAAATTCACCATCAATACAAAAGCAAGAAACAATAAGAACCCATATCACAACACACCATTCCAAAGAAAACATGTCATCATAAAGGAAAAAACCTGAGCATCAACTCAGAAAGGGAGTGGGGTGCTATTCTGCCTAGTCAACGACAGAATAAGAATGTCTGCTCGATGTCCTTATTGCAAGTGGAGTAGCCATTACCACCTCATCCTCATAATCAGTCAAATTACTCATGGCCATGAGATATTGGTGGTAGACAGAGTCAGTTTCATCTCCACTATCAGATGGATCATCTGAGACTTCAATGGGAGACTGATAACGTCCCATAAAAGCTTGGTGATACTTGTTCTTTCTTGCAGCTTCCCTCTCAGGCCTATCAACCTTATTCTCCTTTCCTTTAACCAATTCCTTTGAGATAACTCAGCTCCTCAGATGATATGCATTCTTGAAAACACCCCGTGCAAATTTCCTATCAGCTCTTGCTTTCTTCTTTGGTGTTATAGGAAACTCGGGCACATATTGCTCCTTCTTTTGCATAACACTCTAAGACTCAAGGAGATTGAGTCTCCTAGACCTACAAACTAGGTTGATAGATACGCTCACCTTACCCATTTTTGATGGAGCAACTCACCAAATTTCTTTAGGAAAGAGACACCACCTTCTACGTAAAATAACTAGCTCACACTCTACAATTACTTAGAACACTTCATACGCTTATCCCCAAACTTTAATCAAAAAATGATGAGAATAACTAGCTAGAAATCTTCAATAAATAGACTAGCTGCTACATGTATTCATTAATATTCCAAGGGATTTCGCACAAGAGAGCCATCAACCAGCTACTTTGATTTTGAATCTCAATTGTTGATCACACACTAAAATGAATCAATGGGTAATCAACCAGAATGGTTAATTATGACAAAAATAATTTGTATGTGCTGGATACCTTTTCCATAATTAGATAACTCAAGTGGATAAACAACCACTTCATCTACATAATTAATCACATACTTAGCACCTGATAAAACATGTCATGTCACATTTACCCATTTTCCCATGGGAATTAATTTACTCATAATTCACCACCACAAGATAGCAGGAAGCGATCATGATTAATCCTCAGAATATCAACCCGTACTCTTTCTTACTTCAAATTATTCATCCCACGTGTACCAATGCCTGATATAATTGATGACTGCAACCACAAGCATCTCCCAAATCTTGAATGTGTGCCAAAGACTCTATTAAAATTTGGCAATGTTCTTAAATCTTAATTCAGTCTCGAGGTAAGTGCACCAAGACAGTTCCCAAAAAGGGGGCTTAAGTGGCCACTTTTTCTGAAATAAGGAATTACTGACCTTGGACGTGAAATCGAGGATAGTTACACTCAAAATTTTGAGATGGAACAAAAACAAGGATCGAAGTGCTCCGAGTCTACTTTCTAAACTACTAATTTATTTTCAAAATGGTTGAGATTAAGGGGTTCAAAAGTGACGTACATAAATTGGTATTTTTTTGTCAGAAAAACATAACATAGCAATCTTGTACGACCCTAGCACAGTGAACTTTTTTGTAGTATTTTTAAAATCGCTATCGTCAGAAGTTAGCTAATAGTTTGTAGTTGATGCACGATTTTTTTAATAATTTGTTAATGAATATTTGATTTTTTACTAATTTTGTAGGTGGACACTTCCTGAAAAGCAGAATGTTGGTCGTGCTCCCCCTACAAATTTTGGAAAGTAATTGAATTATTTTTTTTAAATAAAATTTGTAGAATGGAATCTAGTTTCTAAAAATGTAATTTATTTGAAATTTTGATGAACGGTTAATTTATAACGAAAAAACACCAAACACTACTTTTTGGAAAAAAAGAGACATACAAACAAAATAAATTATGGATAAAAGGCTTAACATTGTCAGAAAGTGAAAAAAATTACATTGTTGGATAGCTAAGAGAGAACCTAACATTACCCAGATGTTTGATTTGTTTGATATTGAACCACATGCAATCTTGATGGTAAGCACGAACCTGATTATGTGAAATATTGTAGAATTTGCAAAAACACATCTCTAGTCATTGGGAATGCCCTCCAAGCCTTTGGATTGGTATTCCAAGGCAAATACCAATCCCAAGGCTTGGGGATTCCCAAAGCAAGATATAACGCGAGCGCATTATAGCGCGCTCGTATTATATCTTAGTTTTGACATGTTTTATGAATGAATTGACAAAACGCGAGCATGTTATAACATGCTCACATTTTGATCTACATCAAATTTATTTTTCTTCTCTTTTTTTTCTTTCTTCTCGATATCTTTGAGGGAAACTATATACATGAAATAAACTTTTAATAAAAATTTAAGTATAAGTTGACATTTACATATGGACATTTAATTTCTTATACTTTAAGTTATATTTCATGTGTATAGGCAGGATGTTTGAGAGTGGTTTCAGATCTCTAGGAGTTATAATGCAAATTCTAGTTTTTGGAAGATCTTAAAAATTTCAAACTTAGTCAAATTCTAGTAATCAGCATGTCAAATTTCAGTAATCAGGAGGTCAAATTTTAGTAGTCAGCAAGTTGTATCATCTTTATCTCTCACTCTCTCCTTCTCTCTACTCTTTATCTCTCCACTCCCTCTCTCTCCCTTCCTCCCTCTCTCCCCTCTCTCTCTTCTAGTTTTTGGAAGATCTCACAAATTTTAGACTTAGTCAAATTTCAATAATCAAGAGGTCAAATTTCAGTAATCAACCAATTGTATTATTTCTCTCTCTATCTCACTCATTTTACCCCTTACACTCTAGACCCCTCTCTCACTATCTACGTCCCTTTTTTTGACTCTCTCTCCCTTGATCTCAAGAAATGTGTCTCTTTCTCTATCTCTCTCTGTCTCTCTCTATCTCTTTGTCTCTCTCTCCTTTGCCCTCTAATTCTCTCTACCTCACTTCTCTCTCCCTCCCTCCCTCCTTCCCTCTCTCTCTCTCTCTACCTAGCTACCTACCTCTCTCTCTACCTCTCCTTCCATCTCTACTTATCTTTATCTCCTCTCTCCCTCCCTCTACCTACCTCTCCTTCCACCACTCTTTATTTCTCTCTATCTCACCTCTCTCTCCCTCACTACATCTCCCTCCCTCTCTACTTATCTATATCTCCTCTCTCCCTCTCTACCTAGCTCTCCATCCATCACAACCTACCACTCTATCTCTATTACTCTATCTCACCTCCCACTCTCTCCATCCACATGTCTACCTCTCCTTCCCTCTCTACTCTTTATCTCCCTAATCCCTCTCTACCTAACTCTCCATCCATCACTCCATAACACTCTCTCTACACTTCTCTATATTGATTCTCTCCCTCCCTCCCTCATTCCCTTTCTACTTCTCTCTCTCTAGCTCTCCTTCCCTCTCTAATTATCTTTATCTCCTCTCTCTCTCTCTCTCACTCCTCCCTCACCCTCTTTCTCTCTCACTCTCTCCTCTCTATCTCACCATTCTCTCTTTCCCTCTTTGTAACTCTCTACTTCTCCATATGTCACCATTCTCTCTCTACATATCTTTATCTCACCTATCCCTCTTTACCTCTCCCTTCCTCCCCTCTCTCACCCACCCTCCCTCCTTCCCTCTATCTCTATCTCTCTCTACTTATCTATATCTCATCTATCCCTCCATCACTCGATACCACACTCTCTTTATTTCTCTTTATCTCACCTCTCTCTCAAGTCCCTCTCTCTCCCTCCATACATCTCCCTATCCTTCCCTCTCTACCTACCTCTCCATCCATCACTCCCTACCACTCTCTCTACACCTCTCTATCTCGCTTCTCTCCGTCACTTATTCTCTCTCTACTTCTCTCTACCTCTCCTTCTTTCTCTAATTATCTATATATCCCCTAGCCATCTCTCTCTCTCACTAGATGTCTCCCTCCCTAACTTTTCCCCTATCTACTCTTTATCTCTCCTCTCACTCCCTCTACCTCTCTCTCTCACTCTCTCTCACTCCTCCCTCAGCCTCTTTCTCTCTCTCTCTCCTCTCTATCTCACAATTCTCTCTTTCCCTCTCTGTAACTCTCTCCTCTATATGTCACCATTCTCTCTCTACTTATCATTATCTCACAATATCCCTCTTTACCTCTCCCTTCCTCCCCTCTCTCACCCACCCTCCCTCCTTCTCTCTATCTCTATCTCTCTCTACTTCTCTCTATCTCACCTATCCCTCTCTACCTACATATCCCCTCTATCACTCCCTACCACACTCTCTTTATTGCTCTATATGTCACCTCCCTCTCTCTCCCTCCATCTGTCCTTCCTTATCTACTCTTTATCTCTCATGTCTCTCTACCTCCCCTTCCCTCTCTACTTATCTTTATCTCCTCTTTCCCTACCAACCTATCTCTCTCTCTCTCACCAATCCCTCCCTCCCCCTCTTTCTATCTCCCCCTATGAGGGTTGAGGGTGTAATTTTTAGTGTTTAAGGTATAGGGTTAAGTTTATAGGGATTAATTTTAGGCTATTAGGTATAAAGTTAAGGGTATAGGTTATAGGGATGAGGGATGAGGGTTTAGGTTTTAGGGTTTAAGGTATAAGGTTCAAGGTTGAGGGATAGTGTTTATGGTTGAGGGTATAAGGTTAAGTGTATAGGGTATATGGATTATGGTTTAGAGTATTTGGTATATAGTTGAGGGTATTGGGTTGAGGATATTAGGTTTAGGGTTTAGGATTTATGTATAAGTTTGAGGGTTGAGGGTTAAGGTATAATGCTCAGGGTTGAGGGTATGAGGTTAAGTGTATAGGGTATAGGGATTAGGTTTTAGGGTGTAGGGTTAAAGGTATAAGGTATAGGGTTAAGGCTTGAGAGTGTAGGATTTTTTGTTTAACTATAGGGTTGAGGGATAATGTTTATGGTTTAGGGTATAAGGTTGAGGGTGTAGGGTATAAAGATGAGGCTTGAGGGTGTAGGGTTCAGGGTTGAGGGTTGAGGGATAGTGTTCAAGGTTGATGGTATGGGGCTAAGTGTATAGGGTATAGGGATTAGAGTTTAGAATAATGGGTATAGGGTTGAGGGTATTGGGTTTAGGATTGAGGTTTAGGGTTTAGGGTTTAGAGTACAAGGTTGAATTTAGGGTTTAGGGTTTAAGTATAGGGTTGAGGGATTATGTTTAGGGCTTAGGTTATAAGGTTGAGGGTATAGGGTATAGGGATGAGGGTTGAAGGTTTAGGGTTTAGGATTGAAGGTATAGGTTTGAGGGTTGAGGTATAGTGTTCAAGGTTGGGGGTGTAGGGTTAAGTGTATAGGGTATAGGGATTAGGGTTTAGGATATTGGGTATAGGGTTGAGGGTATTGGGTTTAGGGTTGAGGGTTTAGGGTTCAAGGTTTAGGGTACAAGGTTTAATGTAGGATTTAACATTTAATTATAGGTTTAAGGGTTTAGGGATAATGTTTAGGGTTTAGGGTATAGGGTATAGTGATGAGGGTTGAGGTTGTAGGGTTTGGTTTAAGGTATAGGGTTGAAGGCATAAGGTTAAGTTTATAGGGTATAGGGATTAGGGTTTAGTATATTAGGTATAGGGTTGAGGGTATTGGATTGAAGGTTTAAGGTTAATTTTATATAGTATATGGATTAGGATTTGAGAGAGAGAGAGAGAGAGAGAGAGAGACCTGAGAGAGGGTGAGGGGGTGTGAGGGAGAGACATGAGAGAGAGAGTATTCTCTAGTTAGGGTGGGATAGAAAGACTTGAGAGAGGGGGAGGGGGTGGGAGGGAGAGACCTGAGAAAGAGGGAGAGAGAGAGAGAGAGATATGGCCCCCATTTCTTGGACCCATTTTTTCAAATAGGCCACTACATTTCCAATTTCACTAAATTGGCAAGCCAGTGGGCCCACTAGCTTTCCAATTCAGTGAAATTGGCAACCTAAATTTCCCTGTTTGAAAAAATGTATCCAAGAAGTGGGGTCACCTGGTGATGTAATTCTTGGACCCACTTTTTCAAATAGGCCACTACATTGCCAATTTCATTGAGTTGGCAAGCTAGTGGACCCACTAGCTTGCCAATTCGATGAAATTGACAACCTAACTTGGCCTGATTGAAAAAATAGGTCAAAGAAATGGGGTCTCTCAGTGATGAGACCCCAATTCTTGGATCCTCAACCCTTAAACCCTTAGCCCTCTACCCTCTACCCTCTACCCTAATCCCTTAACTCCTATACCCTCTGACCTATATATTGGACTCTCAACCCTAATCCCTCAATCCTCTACCCTCTACCTTAAACTCTCAACCCTCAAACCTTAAACCCTCTACACTCTAACCTATACATTAAACCCTCAACCCTATACAATGGACCCTTAACCCTAATCCCTCAACCTTATACCCTCAACCCTCTACCCTCAACCTTAAACCCTCAACCCTCAACCCTTAAACCCTCTACCCTATACATTAAACCCTCAACCCTCAATTCTCAGCCCTCATCCCTTAATCCCTCAACCCTCAACCCTTAACCCTCAACCCCTATACCCTCTACCCTATACATTGGACCCTCAACCCTAATCCCTCAACCATATACCCTCAAACCCTCAACCCTCAACCCTCAACCCTTAATTCCTCAACCCTTAAACCCTCAACCCTCTACCCTCAACTCTCAACCCTTAAACCCTAATCCCTCAACCCCTATACTCTTTACCCTATACATTGGACCCTCAACCCTATACCCTTAATCCTCTACTCTCAACCCTCAACCCTTAAAACCTAAACCCTTAAACCCTCTACCCTCTACCCTATACATTAAACCCTCAACCCTCGATTCTCAACCCTCAACCCTTAATCCCTCAACCCTTAACCCTTAAACCCTTAACCCTCAGCCTCTATACCATCTACCCTATACATTGGACCCTCAACCTAATCCTTCAACCATATACCCTCAAACCTATACCCTCTACCCTCTACCCTCAACCCTAAACCCTTAAACCTTCTACCCTCTACCCTCAACCCTAATCCCTCATCCCTATACCCTCAACCCAATACCCTAAATCATCAACCCTATAGGTCCTCCACCCTAATCCCTCAACCCTATACCCTCAACCCCTATCCCTTTCTCTCTATCTATACATCTCACCTTTTTATTCCTCCCTCTCTCCTACCCTCTCTAATTGTCTCTATCTACCCTCTCCCTCTTTCTATGTACCTCTTGCTCAATCAATCCCTACCACTCTCTCTCACTCCTATCTATCTCCCTCCCACTACCTCTCCATCACTCCCTCTCTCTCCCACTCCCTCTTAGGGTTTAGGGATTAGGGTGGAGAGTTTTCTTGGGTTTAAGGGTTGAGGATAGAGGGTATTGGGTTGAGGGTAGAGACACAATACCCTCTACCCACAAACCTAATCCCTCAACCCTGATCCCTCAACCTAATACTCTACATCATCAAACCTATAGGTCCACCCTAATCCCTCAACCCTATACCCTCAAACCATATCCCTTTCTCTCTATCTATAAATCTCACCTCTCTCTCCCTCCCTCTCTCCTACCCTCTCTAATTGTCTCTATCTACCCTCTCCCTCTTTCTACGTATCTCTTGCTCAATCAATCCCTACCACTCTCTCTCGCTCCCTCTATCTATCTCTTTCTATCTCCCTCCCACTGCCTCTCCATCACTTGGCCTGTTTGAAAAAATGGGTCCAAGAAATGGGGTCTCCTGGTGATTTACATCACCAGGAAACGCCATTTCTTGGACCCATTTTTTCAAACAGGCCACGACATTTCCAATTTCACCAAATTGGCAAGCCAATTGGCCCACTAGCTTGCCAATTTGGTAAAATTGGCAACCTAACTTTCCTTGTTTGAAAAAATGGGTCCAAGAATTGGGGTCTTTTGGTGATGTAGATCACCGAGAGACCCCATTTCTTGGACCCATTTTTTCAAACAAGCCACTACATTCCCAATTTCACCAAATTAGAAAGCTAGAGTAGAGGGTTTAAGGGTTAAGGGTAGAGGGTAGAGGGTTAAGGGTAGAGGGGAGAGAGATAGAAGGAGAGAGAGAGAGAGAGAGAGAGAGAGAGAGAGAGAGGGGGTAGGAGGGAGAGACTTGAGAGAAAGAGAGAGAGGGAGGGAGTGGGAGAGAGATAGAGGGTAGAGGGTAGAGGGTTTAATGGTAGACGGTAGATGGTTAAGGGTAGAGAGGAGAGAGATAGGAGTGAGTGAGTGAAAGAGAGACTTGAGAGAGGGAGAGGGGGTAGGAGGGAGAGACTTGATAGAAATAGAGGGTATAAGGTTAAGAGTAGAGGGTTTAAGGGTAGAGGGTTTAAGGGTTTAGGGTTTAGGGTTAAGGGTAGAGGGGAGAGAGATAGAGGGAGTGAGAGAGAGAGAGACTTGAGAGAGGGAGAGGGAGTGTGAGGTAGAGACTTGATAGAGAGAGAGATAAAGAGAGAGGGAGTGAGTGGGAGAGAGATAGATGGTAGAGGGTAAGATTAAAGGGTAGAGGGCCCACTAGCTTGCCAATTCGATGAAATTGGCAATCTAACTAGGCCTTTTTGAAAAAATGGGTTCAAGAAATGGGGTCTCCCAGCGATTTACATCGTCGAGAGACCCTTTTTCTTGGACCCATTTTTTTCAAACAGGCCACTACATTACCAATTTCACCAAATTGGCAAGCTAGGGTAGAGGGTTTAAGGGTTTAAGGGTTAAGGGTAGAAGGTAAAGGGTTAAGGGTAGAGGGGAGAGGAATAAAAGGAGTGAGAGAGAGAGAAACTTGAGAGAGGGAGAGGGGGTAGGAGGGAGAGACTTGAAGAGAGAGGGAGATATGGAGGGAGAGGGAGAGAGATAGAGGGTAGAGGGTAGAGGGTAGAGGGTAGAGGGTAGAGGGTAGAGGGTTTAAGGGTTTAGGGGTTTAAGGGTTTAAGGGTTAAGGGTAGAGGGTAGAGGGTAGAGGGTTAAGGGTAGAGGGGATAGAGATAGGAGTGAGAGAGATACTTGAGAGAGGGATAGGGGGTAGGAGGGAAATACTTGAGAGAGAGAGAGAGAGAGTGAGGTAGTGGGAGAGAGATAAAGGGTATAGGGTATAAGGGTTTAAGGGTTAAGTGTTTAGGGTTTACGGTTAAGGGTAGAGGGGAGAGAGATAGAGGGAGTGACTAAGAGAGAGAGACCTAAGAGAGGGAGAGGGGGTATGAGGGAGATGGTTGAGAGAGAGAGGGATGGAGGGAGTGGGAGAGATATAGATGGAGGGAGGAT